>QNUK01001020.1:110000-122500 GCA_013621035.1 Clarias magur
CAGTCATGTCGGAACAGGAAGGGGCCGTCCCCAAACTGTTCCCACAAAGTTGGGGGCATGAAATTGTCCAAAATGTCTCGGTATGCTGAAGCAATAAAATTTCCTTTCACTGGAACTAAGAGGCCGAGTCCAACTCCCGAAAAACAACCCCACATCATCACCCTCCTCCACCAAACCCAAAGTACCGTTCTCCTGTGACCACCAGACCCGGAGCCATTCTTTACAGATGTTTGTAGAAACAGGCTGCATGCCCATGTGCTCGATGGAAGTGATTGGAACATCTGAAGTCAATGATTTGGGTGAGTGGGTGAATACTTTTGGCAATATAGTGCATGTATACTGTGTATATATATATATGTGTGTGTGTGTGTGTGTGTGTTCTGCTGGTAAACTTTACAGAAGGACCCTGAACAGAAAGCGTTATGTATGAAGTGAGCTCACCAGTGCGATGGACGGAGGTGTGTGAGAAATACAATTCCAGCTCACTAATCCTGAGGTGTAGGAGGCTCTGAACACCGCCTCTAGCACTTAGAAGAAAATTAACTTTTAATAAAAACGCGTTGCATCACATCAAGCTCTTTTCCATCATAGTGTTTTTTATTTCAAATAAAATATTTAAAAAGATAATTTTCTGAAATTTCCTCAGTGTGAGGAGCGATGTTTGTGCTCTTCTGGTCATGACCCCGCCCCCTGCCCTCTCATTGGTCAGGTGTTTGTGTGCATCTGCTTCAGGTTTTTTCGCTGTTTCTCTGATCAACGTCCATTAATTTTAAAATGTGTGTATTCTATGATGATGATGACGATGAAGATGGTGGTCTTGACGGTGATGACGATAATGATGACGGCGATGATGATGGTGATGATGATGGTGATGATGATGGTGATGATGATGATGGTGATGATGATGATGGTTATGATGATGATGGTTATGATGATGATGGTGATTGTGATGATGTGATGATGATGATGGTGATTGTGATGATGTGATGATGATGGTGGTGATGATGGTCATGATGGTGATGATGATGGTCATGATGATGATGGTGATGATGGTCAGGATGGTGATGATGATGATGATGGTGTCGATGATGATGGTGATGATGGTGATTGTGATGATGATGATAGTGATGATGGTCATGATGGTGATGATGATGGTCATGATGATGATGATGGTGATCATGATGGTGATGGTGGTGATGGTGATTGTGATGATGATGATGGTGATGATGGTGATTGTGATGATGGTGATGATGGTGATGATGATGATGATGGTGATGATGGTGATGATAGTGATGATGGTGATGATGGTGGTGATGATGGTGATGATGATGGTGATGATGATGATGGTGATGATGATGGTGATGATGTTGATGATGGTGATGGTGATGATGATGATGGTCATGACGATGATGATGATGGTGATGATGATGATGATGATGGTGATCATGATGGTGATGATGATGATGGTGATGATGGTGGTGATGATGGTCATGACGGTGATGATGATGGTCATGACGATGATGATGATGGTGATGATGATGGTCATGACGATGATAATGATGGTGATGATGATGATGGTGATGATGGTGGTGATGATGGTCATGACGGTGATGATGATGGTCATGACGATGATGATGATGGTGATGATGATGGTCATGACGATGATAATGATGGTGATGATGATGATGGTGATGATGGTGGTGATGATGGTCATGACGGTGATGATGATGGTCATGACGATGATGATGATGGTGATGATGATGGTCATGACGATGATAATGATGGTGATGATGGTGATGATGATGATGATGATGATGGTGATGATGATGATGATGAACGCTCACCTGGCTGGTGTGAAGCCAGTACTTCATCCTGTGCTGGTTGTGCAGATGCGGTAAGATGAAGCTGTAGAAGGTGTGTTCACTCAGCAGTGTGAGTAATGAACCCACAACACCAACACACAACAAAACGAAGAGTCCGGAGAAGTGCTGGATCCCCATCTGCAGAGTCTACATACATACACACACACACACACACACACACACACACACCATAAATCCATAAACATCCATTTCAAACAACAAAAATGGAGGCAGAGCTTTTATTTGAGATTGTGTGATTGATTATAATGGCGTTGCGGGCGTGTTGGAGAGACAGCGCGGTGACAGATGATCATTTCAGACTCAGAGATTGAAGTGTTGGAGAGCATTATTCTGGCTCAGAGCTGTAACACGCCGCCAGCTTGCTAACTACAGAGCTGAGAAACTCTCTCAGAACCAATGCACGTCTCAGACCTATAGTTGGACACATTTGACTACATTTAAGACACTTCAGCAGATCCCTGATCCCGAATCCACTGAGCAGCGGAGACACGTGACCTCGTCCCGGGGCTGAAGGAAACGGAGCGCTGGTGCAGCAGTATTCATGATAAAACTGACTGGTGAGGTGGAAATACTGTACCACCTGGAGCTTTGATAACCACAAATATACACTGAGGGGCGTTCGAGTCAAAGCGGGACTTTTGATAACAGTGCAGAATAACAGAACACAGTCCTGAGAGTAAACACTCCCTTTATTTCTCTATATAATCCCCTGATACAGAGGCGTCTGTCTCTCCTTCATCACGAGGCGCTGATGTCGATTTTCAGGGCTCAGGCGTTCCACTCGCTGAATGTTCACGGGAACAGCTGCAGTGAGCTCCGAGCGTACGGCCTTCTTTAAAAAGAGTCTCATCGCCGCCCTGTGCTTGAAGTCTTCTGTAAATGTAAACCTTAATTCTCCAGAAAGTTCATCATCCCAGTTCGACTCGAACGCCCTCGTGTCTTCATGATGCTCCTTTATCTGCACTGTATTTCTACGACTAAGGCCAATAAATCAGTCACGAGCGCTCGGGCTGGAGACGAGCCGTGACATGACACATAACACGGAGGATCTCCGGCTCGGCTCGGCTTCCCTGCAGCACAACATGGTTTCATCTGTCTTTCTAATTATCTCCAGTCTGTCTTGACAGAAATGAATTCGCTCTTACATTTCAGTTGTAAAATCTCTCGCTGTTTCATCCTTCCTTTTTCGCGCTGGCCCCGGACCAACTCGCGCTCCGACCGGTTTTAATTAACGCAGAAGCAGAAGGAAATAATGAGAAGTGCAGATCGGATTTTTCTCCCGACTCTTGGTGAGATTCTGTGACGGATCCCCAAAGTAAACAGGTAGAGAGGAGCGGTGAGGACGCCGGGACGCCTCGGAGCGCTGATATGAAGACAGGTTCTGCACCCAGGAGCCTCCGAGTGCCGTGGAGACATCTACACAACCTGCAGTTACACAACGGCCGCGCCAAGCTGGTTTAATAAGCATCACGCAACAGCTCACACACACACACACACACACACACACACACACACACTGGGCAAATCTCATTCATTCATCCACTCACTCAGTTCCTTGAGCCAGGAGTGTGGCAGCGTGACGATGTTCCAGTGAGGACGTTCAGAGAGTTTACGCGTGTGGACGCCGGCGCGGTGTTTAGGACGCGGGACAGAGGAGCGCTGACCACGGGACCGACTGTACTGACTGTTTACATCGTTTCTCTTTTCTGTTCACACACGACTCGCTCCATAGCTGGTGCTGCCTAAATGTGAACGTCTCTGGTTCCCACCACGATGGCGTCGCCTAGCGACCGTGTGTGAGGGTGTTCGCAGGTCTGTCTGGCGGGAAGTCCGCGGCGCAGGTGTCTGACCCGCCGCGTTACGAATACAGCTTTTATTCCGGAAATTTACCTGCAAAGAAACCTTAAAAGTCATTCTCTCTCTTTTTTGCAGTACGTGTAAAAGCATTTAAGTTCATTATTATTCATTCTGATCTTCTAACAGTTTTCACACCCGTGTGTCAGATTATACAGAATGCAGTTACCCAGAAAAGTACTAACTAACTAACTAACTAACTAACTAACTCATCGCCTGAAAGTGTTCGAGGTTTCTTCATCAGTCGGACTTGGAAAAAGTTGATCTCCTATTCCTTTTCCTCCGAAACAGAAAGTATGTAGATGAGTTTATGGAGCCTGCAGCTCTACGGCTCCGCCCCTTGGGCTCGCTGTGTTTGATTCACTTCCTTATCGATTCGGAATCGATTGACTTTGATTCACTGGAGTTCAGTCTGACGTGGAGCGAGGCCCCTCTCACTCACGCTGTCCTTGGCTCGAGTGTGTTCTCACCCGCCTGAAGCAGCGCACCGAGGACAAGAACACACCAGGGCTCTGTTTAATGTCGGACAAAAAAATTTATAACGGCTGTTTGTGAGAGCGAGAGTGATGTCACACACCTCCTGGGAGGAGACTGCAGCTTCTCACTGCATTTATTTCCTCATGCATTCAAATCAAGGACACGTTCGAGGCTGTGGTGGTGAGACGCTGTCTCTCTCTCACACACACACACACACACACACACACACACACACACACACACACACACAAACACCGCGCCAGGGAATTAAAGTAACTCTGCGCGAGATGGCCAGGACAAGCTAATGAACTTCACGAAGGACAAACCTACACTCTCAGGTACACTCTCAACACACACACAGACACACACACACACACACACACACACATTTCCTGATAGTCGACTCACACACACAGTAATGTATCTTCCCGTAAACGCACCAACATTACAATCCAGCTAAAGTGAATCCTCAGCCAATCAGGACAAAAGCGTGATTTGATAAAGCCGTGAGGCCGCGGCGATGTCGTTACCTGGGGGACGGCGAAGCTCCGCTTTCCACAGGGAGCGCCTCGGTACCATTTATCATGCAGCAGATCCATAAAACCGTCCGATTTATATCCGTTTACGACCTCTGAGAAGTTACGGGTCAGCGGGGAATGCTGGGGTAAACCAATGCCATAACCTGAGACACACACACACACACACACACAGTAAGGCAGAGAGTAAAGAGAGAGAAGTAAACCGCAGTAAACTCTGGTCAGATGTCAGAAGGTCTTCACTATAAGTAGCGTTGTTGAAATCCTGACATCTTGTAGATTTACTTCCTTTCTGGATGTTGTGTAATCTCGAGTTATTATTGTTGCCCCTAGTGGACAGACACAGGAACAGCAACCAGCACTAACCGACAGGCGGACTGGGGCAGGAGTCGCACTGCCCCTGACTCAGGGAGAGCAGCAGGAGACAGGACAGAAAATCACAGGGTTAAGATCAAACTTCATTCATCCTGGAGGAAATTCTTGTGCCAGAGGGAAAATATACACAAAGTGAAGTCAAGTAATACATAAAGTAAATCCACAAACTAGACATAAGACAGACAAAAGTAGAATGCAACAACCAACAGTGTAGAGTGCAGTGATGTAGAATTTACATCACCAGTGACGACACTGGGGTAGCGCAGTGGTTAAGGCTTTGGACTACGGTTCGGAAGGTCCCAGGTTCAAGTCCCACTACCACCAAGTTGTCCCTGTTGGGCCCTTGAGCGAGGCCCTTAACCCCAACTGCTCAGATGTATATTGAGATAAAAATGTAAGTCGCTCTGGATAAGGGCATCTGCCAAATGCCTAGATGTAGATGTGATATTGTTCATTGTTATTGAGGATTATATTACGTGAGGAGCCCATGAGGAACCCATGAGGAACCCAGGCGTACAGAGCGCAGAGTGCAGAGCCCTCGCCAGACTGACCAGAATAAAAACCCTCTGCAATAACAATACAACAAATCATCAGACTTAAAGCCAGGAAATATTGGAAAAATTATTTCAGGCAGTTGACCTTGCTGTGACCTTGACCCTGAATAATTTGGATTTTTAAAAATCTAATTGTTTTGTCGGTGGATTACGATGAAGCTCCGACGGCGTAACAAACAGACCGACTGTTACAAACGTGCCTGTCAAAGAGTTTAAAATGCAATCCTGTGTTTATAAGCCCCGCCCACAAACGAGCGCAGAGTCTCTGAGTGATGAGTCCGGGATTCGGCTCGAGTGTCAGAGGCACGACAGAGTGTTCGCCCTAAAAGTGGAACAATTAATGGTTAGTATTTCTGGTGGGGAGGCGGGGCCAGCCACTGTGATACTTTTTACAAGTGAAAAAAAAGAGTAAAATAAAGAAAAGAAAGCAGAAAGGGTTTGGCTAAAGTGTTCAGGTCTCTCTGTGGGCTGGGCGTGTCCTCTTTCTGTCTCCTGTCAATCACAGCAAGCTTAGCCAATCAGAGCATGAATGAGGTCATGCATGTGGACGAGGGCGGATAGCGCTTCCCTCCGCGCGTGTTCTTCATCAAACCGTAACATCAACATCCTGATGGGAGGAAACCCAGGGTTCAGCTGAGTGGGCGGAGCTTCAGGAGTGGACAGAGCTTCACATCCATCAGCAGCAACAATACAAAAAAAATCTCGATTTGGTCTGCAGCAGTAATAACATCACTTTAAATGGCCTGAAAACTCTGTGTGTGTGTGTGTGTGTTTGTGTGTGTGTGTGTGTGTGTGAGTGTGTGTGTGTGTGTGTGTGTTTGTGTGTGTGTGTGTAGAGGGAAGACAGCTCGTCTATCTTCCTGAGTACTCCTCCGACATCCTCACATTTTATTTCCGCTCACTGAGAAAACACAAACACACACACACACACACACACACACACACACACACACACACACACACACACACACACTCCAATCACCCCAAAAACACAGAGAACACCGCCTGCATCCTGATTCTCTCTCCAGCAGAACTGAAAACCTTTTAGTTTTCTGTCCCCCCCCCCCTCTCTCTCTCTCACACACACACACACACACACACACACACACACACACACACACACACACACACACACACACATAACAATTAAATAAGCAGATGAACAGGAGGTGTGTCCTGTGTGACAAACACCCCAATAAACAGGTTATTAGTTTTTCGTTGTAATTATCTGTGTGTGTGTGTCTGTGTGTGTGTGTGTGTGTGTGTGTGTGCGCTGTTGTGCTTTTTTATCCTTAGAATCAACACAAATTGTCTAAAATAACTTTAGTGCACATACACACACACACACACACACACACACACACACACACACACACACACACACAGAGCAGAATCAGTGCTGAGATAAAATCTGTTCCCTTTAGAAGCCGCCGTCTCACCGATTCCCCTTAATCAGGACTGATTCAAGGGCAGTGTGTCATGTGACCTTTACTGTGTCATGTGACCTTCACATCGTGGCATCTCTTGCTCCACTGCTTTTGAATAAGCATGAAGGTTTCCTATAACAAAGCTCCTTTTATTCAATGATTAAAGCCTATACTTGTTGGGGAACAGCTGTGTTATAAAAGCAGCCGCGCCCCCGCGGGTGACGTGTGGGGGTGAGAACTGCAGTTAGGGGGTAAATATTTAACAGCGGTGTGAAAATGAAGCTCTGGAGCTTCCACAGACACAAACACAAGCAGCAGGCTCTCCGGCGTTCAGACTCCCTGATGTGGTGCGAGTCTCCCGGAGGTCACGGCTGGTGCGGAGACTCAGGACGCTGAGGAGGAGACAGGACAGATCACATGCAGGACAAACATGACTGAGCATCTGAAATCTACCTCAGTGACTGAGAGACATTTGTAGGTGTCCCTGGAATCCTCTTTACACCAGTGATCGAGTGACTCACACAGTCGCCCAGTGCTGTAGAGAACTGTTGTCCAGTGCTCCACTTATCTCGTGCTCCAGTTATCTCGTGCTCCAGTTATCTCGTGCTCCACTTATCTCGTGCTCCAGTTACCCAATGGTTCGGTGCTCCAGTGGACCGGTGCTCTATTTAACTAGTGGACCAGTTACCCAGTGGTCGTGTGCTCCAGTTATCTCGTGCTCCAGTTATCTCGTGCTCCACTTATCTCGTGCTCCACTTATCTCGTGCTCCAGTTATCTCGTGCTCCACTTATCTCGTGCTCCAGTTATCTCGTGCTCCAGTTATCTCGTGCTCCAGTTACCCAATGGTTCGGTGCTCCAGTGGACCGGTGCTCTATTTAACTAGTGGACCAGTTACCCAGTGGTCGTGTGCTCCAGTTCTCCAGTTCTCCTGTGTTTGATTGTTGAAACTGGATCAAGGAAAGTGTATGAGCTGCATGATGAGCCAGGAAACGCTCAGTGGTCTCGACATCCTGTCCACTGGGGGAGAACTGGTCCAAAGTCTGGACCCAAACGTTACTGCAGGAAAACTCGGACGAGTCGCGTTAGGATACAAACACTAACCAGCAGCATCAGTCACAGAGTCACAGAGTCACAGCGCTGTACGCATGAGTACAATTAAATCATCCCTACGTCTTAGAGGAGAGTCAAGCTCTCTATATACACGATTATAATCCAAACACTCAGACCACGACTGATTGATCACCATCATCTCATCTCATGACTGATGCTTTACAGTCATTTATTTAATTAGCATTTGGTTTTATTTCCCTCCAACCAACATTTACTTGTTTGTTTTTTCACTCGTTGCTTTGTTTCATGGTATTGGGGCTGAAAAGTGTCTCATTTAGGTCTCGTGTCTGTAAACTTTTTAAAATTAAAATCTTAATTGTCATTCAGATGAAACTTAACCAATTTAGATTTTACATCAAAAGACATAAACCCAAAAAAGTGTATTATTATAAAATGCAAAATTGTTAAGACATTGAAACATGAATGTGACATGGTTACGGACACTACAGATTTTTAGACTTTTAAGCTTTTATCAAAAACAAGCAACAATTTTACAGGTCATATGCTTCTAGAAGCTTATAAGGTTAAGTTACACCAATTTTAGTATCAATTCAAGAAGAAATGTGAATAATTTGCATTTTAAATGATTATTGTTTAAAGTGAGACAGTACTCTATAACGCTGAAAAATAAAATCATCTCTCCAGAACGGTTGAAGTTAGCAACTTAAAATGTTTAGGGGAGCAAGATGGGTCACCCCATCACCCCGGGCATAAAGTCTAAAACCTGACCTGAGCCTCCGAGTGGCGCAGTGGTTAAAGTTCTCGCCCTATCATCCGGAGATCGCTAGTTCGAATCCCGGGTGGTGCTGTAAGCTCTCGCAGCCGGAGTTCTAGAGAGAGCTGATTGGCCGAGCTCTCTCAGAGGGGAGGGATGAGAGGTACATAGTGCTCCGACATTAATCACGGCTCTACAGCCAGTCAGGGGCGTCTGTGAGCTCACGCAGCGGAGGGAGCGGATAGCGCCGTCCTCCGAGTGTGTGACTCCGCCCCCAACGGTGCGCGAGCGAGCAGTTCGAAAAGATGCGGTCGGCTGGCGTCACGTGGTTCGGAGGAAACACGTGATAGTCTTCGGCCCTCCCGGCTGAGTGGTAGTAGTAGCCTTAATGTGGGAGCCCCCTAGTGACGGGGAGGAATTGGACACGACTAAATTAGGGAGACAAATCGGGGAAAAATCCAAAAAAAAAAAAAAAAAAACCTGACCTGATCTCACACACACACACACATACACACACTGTTTCCGCACTGTAAGCACCTGCATCACTAACGGAACACATAAACCCAGGAGAGATGCGAACCTGCTGTTACAGTGCGCTCTGCGCTCTGCTTCGTCTTCTGATGGTGATGTATTTCCCAGTGAAGGTGATGACGCAGTCGTTTAGTCCAGGATGTCCCGGTCCCCTGTGCGTCCCAGACTACCTCTAAATCAGATCACTAAAACTCAAGACTCCTTCAAAGGTCTTCAGGTTGCCTTCAAGACACTTCAGTATCAGGATTTTATGAAGTTGGTCCTGAGGTGTGAATGTTTTTAGGGCTTTAATGGGTGCTGGGTTTGGGGAGACACCCTGTATCCAGAGAGACCTACAGTTATCTCTTTATACATCTGAGCAGTTGAGGGTTGAGGGCCTCGCTCAGGGGCCCAACAGCGGCGGCTTGATGGTGATGGGGTTTGAAACTGTGACTTTCTGATCAGTAAACCAACAACCTAACCAGTGAGTCCTGGAGAAAAAATATACTGATGACATCATCTACTAGTCTTGTTTTCAAATCAATTAAATGCTTTCTAAAATATTTATGTCCCGCCCCCGGGGGGTGTGTCCTGCTCTACATTAGTAGCTCATCAGCAGTAACGATTTGTCGTGGAGGTGGGCGGAGTTTGGCTGTTTGGAGAAATCTGTGTTAATCCTCCGCGATATCATTTCATCTGTCCGAAGTGTCTAAGTGATATCTCTCAGAGACGAGCCTGCAGCTCTCCATCACCATCTGCAACATTCACACTCCACACACACACACACACACACACACACACACCCTCTGCAACTTCACACACACACTCTTGCAATGTATGATTAAGGGTAAGAGTAGGAAATATAAACTCAGGTATCGAGGGAGCTCGATAATCCGCACGCCACTCCGTTAAGGCTCCGTCTCTAACACATGAGCGTCTACACTTACTGTTGTTCAAGATTCTCTTCTCATCGACAGTCAGCATAAGAGTGCATTATTCATGCATATATGTGTGTGTGTGTGTGTGTGTGTGTGTGGAGGCTGTAGTGACAGCGTGTACCTTCGATAGCGAACGGTTTTCCCACAGTCAGCAGCTCACACTCCGCATCAGTGGAGGCTTCGTAATCGAGCAGAGCTTTATCCATGATGAAAGCGTCGAGCTGAGGAGGATCTGTCCTTCAGAACACACACACAGACATCACACACCTTCTGACCAATCAGAATCCAGGGCATTTCTCCGGGTGTTGATTAGTTCTCGGATTGTGGTGCAGGTCCACGTTAGCGTGCTCGCTCTGATACTGTTTCGTTTCCGTAGTAACGGTTTAATGAAGGAGATTTTGGAGGTTTGTGTAATTTTACTGGGAGGAGTCTCCAGTGTCAGTGCTGTTATATGAGCATGCAGAGTCGTGATGGATCACACTAACCTGTCGCTGATGATTTTCCTACAGCAACTTCTATAACAACAACTGAAAGAAACTCAAAGAAACCGAAAGCCTTTAAATCCACCGAGTTGTGATGAAACTATCACAGTTTTCTTCTTCATTTAGTTCTACCTGTATTTTTTTTCCCCAATTTGTCTCCAGATGTTTTTCTCATCAGAATCTTATGTTCTATTGATATTTTCTTCCTTTCTCTCTTTCCTTTGTACTTTCCCGCTGTACCTGATTCCCTCACCGAGTCAGAATTCATGCAGCAAAACAACCACATTCCTCCTAAATGAAATCTCTCATTATGACTAATACAATTATTTCAGATTTTCGCAGCTCCCTCTCTTTTTTCTTTATCCTGTTGTATTGCACTCTTTAGCTTCCTATTTGTTTTTATTTCTTTTCTTGCACTCTGCTTCTTCTCCGCTTCATCCCTCCCCCACAGCAGTAATTTCCCTGCGCTGTCGCTCCTGTTTAGGACTCGCTGTGTGATTATTTTTTCAGTAAGCACTGATTACAGTCTGGGCCTCTGAGCTGAGCGCTGATGTCATAACCTGCACCGAGTTTCATACAGCTTACTGCAGCTTACACTGGTGTACTCATCCTCTGAGACAGGATACACACACACACCTATATACATATATATATAAATGTATATAACTGCAATGGATTGGCACCCTGTCCAGGGTGTCTCCAGTCTCGTGCCCTAAGTCTCCTGAGATAGACTCCAGGTCCTCCGTGATAAAGGATAAAGCGGCATAGACAATGAGATGATTTTATATATAAAGAGAGAAAACTGGGCTAAATAAAAAGAGAGAGAGAGAGAGAGAGTGAGAGAGAGAGAGTGCAAGTGAGAGAAGGGGCTAGAGAGGTAAGGTCAGAGAGAGAGCGAAGCCCCATTCACACAGCGCAGTATTAACAGTGTGGTGTTATTGCACCATCGTTACACCTCAGCTTCCTGTATGAAAGGAACACAGAAGGAATCAGGGATCGCTGCTGTTACCCCTTTAATCTGGGAGCAACGGTAGTGACGGGGCGAGGCGAGGCCTGTGTGATATTTTATAGAGTAGATCAGACCACAGATATCTTATAGAGTAGATCAGACCACAGATATCGTATATAGAGTAGATCAGACCACATATATCTTATATAGAGTAGATCAGACCACATATATCTTATATAGAGTAGATCAGACCACAGATATCTTATATAGAGTAGATCAGACCACAGATATCTTATATAGAGTAGATCAGACCACATATATCTTATATAGAGTAGATCAGACCACAGAGATCGTATATAGAGTAGATCAGACCACAGATATCTTATATAGAGTAGATCAGAACACAGATATCTTATATAGAGTAGATCAGACCACAGATATCTTATATAGAGTAGATCAGACCACATATATCTTATATAGAGTAGATCAGACCACAGATATCTTATATAGAGTAGATCAGACCACAGATATCTTATATAGAGTAGATCAGACCACATATATCTTATATAGAGTAGATCAGACCACAGAGATCGTATATAGAGTAGATCAGACCACAGATATCTTATATAGAGTAGATCAGAACACAGATATCTTATATAGTGTAGATCAGACCACAGATATCTTATATA
>QNUK01001020.1:127500-143297 GCA_013621035.1 Clarias magur
GCCGTAAAATGTGAAAATAAAAAAATAAAAAAGTGGAACATCAACGCTGTAAAACCTGAAGGTGGAGAGAAATAAAGACGCCATCGTATCAGCTATCGTATAATCAGCCTCTATCTCTTATCCTTTTTTTTTTTTTTTGCTTTTGAACAGAGAAAAATATTTTTCTCAGCAGCTTACACAGATTTACTGAAGAACATAAAAACCAACGATGTAAAAGCTTCAATTTAAAGGACACATATTGTGCAAAATCCACTTTTTAGTCATGTTTAGATGTTCAGACGGGTCTCCAGCGTGCAGGAACAAACAACCAACCGGACGGAAAAAATCCCATCTCTGTGTGTGTGTGTGTGTGTGTGTGTGTGTTGGCCGGAGGTTTAAATGAACCAATTATATTTACATTTAGGCATTTGGCAGACGCTCGTATCCAGAGTGACTTACCGAGCACTTTGTAGTTTCCGAGCACCGGTTCACTTCACACACACTCTGTTTTGTTCCCTGTTTCCTTGTGGCGGTTAGATTTGCCTTTTAATTAATGTGACCTCGTATAAGAAGCGCCTCTCTCCGCGTTATCTGGAGGGGGTGTGGCTTGGCAGCAGCTCATTTACATAAACAGTGAAACGGCGCATTCGGAGGAGGAGTGAAGGACGGCATTAACACACACCCTCTGGGGACGCTGAGACAGAAGTGTATTCTCTCAAAGACAAAAAAACATGGGACATTATAATAGGTTATAGGTTATAAATACACTGCAAAAAAATACATAAAAGTGTCCAGGCTTTTTTTGTCTGTTTCTTTTGCTGTTGAAACTCTTGTGGGTGTGGCGTGTCCCCCGTCTACAGCCTATTATACTGTATGGTTTATACGCCACTCAAACTGTGTGTGTGTGTGTGTGTGTCAGTTTCCCATGTTACTGCTTAACATGAACACGACTGGAAGTGCAGCTCACTGACTGTGTTTACACTGAAAACACTCCGCTTAACCCTTTATGTGTTCACTGTTGAAAGCGTTTAATCAGAAAAGAACTTTTCCGAATTGTGCAAAGTGATTCTGCTGCCATGTAGCGTTTAATTTGCCGGGATTTAACAAGTGAAGAAGAAGTTCTGTATTCTTCTCCTGCTTTGAGGTTAGACGTCACACATTTTCAGATAAACCCCATTATAATGGAGCTGTTCATCCTCAGAGAACGAAGCGAAATGTCCCTCCTGGAGACCCGTCCCCTTGCCTGATGTCACGCCCACGTGGGATTTATAAATATAGACTTATTCCAGCAAGAGAGAAACAATCAGGTCAAGTGTGCTCATGGATAATATGTACCTATAGATCAGACTCCCATTGAACATTCATTCAGATGAGGCCAGAGCGGGACAGCTTGTTCCCACTGAGGGGTCACGTAATGCAGGTTTATACCAATTGGCCTGTTATTCCTGTTACTCAGAGGCACAGGCGAGATTTGCGAAGTAGAGGAGCAGGCTATGACAGAAGTCCTCCAAATGTAAGCTTATCTAACTGAGCCTGAGGCACTTCAGGTAATGTGGGCTGATGGTTATAAACTCTTAAGGTCATGATGCTTCATGAGGCTTCTGCAACAATGTCCTGTGGACCGGCGAGACCAGAGTGGAGTTGTTTGGCCTTAATGTCCAGCGCCTTGTTTGGTGAAAACCAGACAGTATTTCAGCAGAAACATCTCATACCCAGTGTCAGGCACGGCGTTGGAGGGGGAGGGGGAGGTCAAGGACCTGGACACCCTGCAGTCACTGAGTCAACCATGAACGCGTCTGTGTACCAGCTAGTGAATCAGGGGGGTACTTAGTATTGCACACAATTTTGGCTAAATTCCTGTTAAATAAATAATGACACGGTGAAGAAAGTTAGATGTTGTTGTTTGTCTGAGGTTATATTTGTTAAATATTGAGACGCGCAATGAACAGATGATTTTTTACACAAAAACTATTAAATTAAAAGAGGTTTTTAAAAAATCCCCTGATCATGTGTTCAGTTTTTAAATGAAAGATGTTTATAATAAATGTTTTAGAAACTAAAATTGGTGTAGACGTTGTTTATGTGATCGTGGTACGGTGCAGTGTGTACTCTCTACAGTGTGTAGCTGGGTGAAGGAGAAGCAAGCACGTGTGTGTGTGTGTGTGTGTGTGTGTAAGTGGTGACTTGATGTGCTGTGAGTAGCATTGTTCATGATACAATAATGAGTACTGTGATGCCGCTCAGCTTTTTTCCACCCTTTTTTCCTTAAAATGGGGGAGAATTGGACTCGTTATGGAGGTGGGGTCGGGGTGAGGGGGTAGTAATACGTGTCCCCCTGTGCCCTCTGTCCTTTCTGCCATCTGCGCCCCTGCTCTCATTAATGGAATATGAGGGTTTGTGTAAATGCAGCTGCGGTCAACCAGGTCTGTAGAAGAGTGAGTGAGTGAGCGAGAGTGAGTGAGAGGGAGGGAGTGAGCGAGCAAGAGAGAGTGAGTGAGAGTGAGTGTGAGTGAGTGAGCGAAAGTGAGTGAGTGAGCGAGAATGAGTGAGTGAGCGAGTGAGTTAGTGAGAGTGAGTGAGTGAGCGAGAGTGAGTGAGTGAGAGTGAGTGAGCGAGAGTGAGTGAGTGAGTGAGTGAGAGTGAGTGAGCAAGTGAGAGTGAGTGAGTGAGAGTGAGTGAGCGAGAGTGAGTGAGTGAGTGAGCGAGAGTGAGTGAGAGTGAGTGAGGGAGTGAGCGAGCAAGAGAGAGTGAGAGTGAGTGAGTGAGTGAGTGAGCGAAAGTGAGTGAGTGAGCGAGAATGAGTGAGTGAGCGAGTGAGTTAGTGAGAGTGAGTGAGTGAGCGAGTGAGTGAGTGAGAGTGAGTGAGTGAGCGAGAGTGAGTGAGTGAGCAAGCGAGAGTGAGTGAGAGTGAGTGAGGGAGTGAGCGAGCAAGAAAGAGTGAGTGAATGAGAGTGAGCGAGAGTTAGTGAGTGAGAGTGAGTGAGTGAGTGAGCGAGAGTGAGTGAGGGAGTGAGCGAGCAAGAGAGAGTGAGTGAGTGAGCGAGATTTAGTGAGTGAGCGAGAGTGAGCGAGAGTGAGTGAGTGAGTGAGCGAGAGTGAGTGAGTGAGAGTGAGTGAGAGTGAGTGAGCAAGTGAGAGTGAGTGAGTGAGCGAGAGTGAGTAAGAGAGTGAACAAGAGTGAGTGAGAGTGAGTGAGCGAGTGAGAGTGAGTGAGTGAGCGAGCGAGAGTGAGTGAGCGAGTGAGAATGAATGAGCGAGTGAGTGAGAGTGAACGAGAGTGAGTGAGAGTGAGTGAGCGAGAGTGAGTGAGCAAGTGAGAGTGAGTGAGAGTGAGTGAGCGAGAGTGAGTGAGTGAGTGAGAGTGAGTGAGCAAGTGAGAGTGAGTGAGTGAGAGTGAGTGAGCAAGCACGTCTGCACGTCAGCAGTGTTCTGTAAACCTACACACCATCTAAAAGACGTGTCTGTTATTCTCACTGCATTATCTACTATCACTGCATTTACTCTCACACACACACACACACACACACACACATACACACACACACACACACACACACACACCCTCTGGCTGCTCGTTATAGCCGATGATTGGTTCTCGCTTATATAAATCAGCGGGGGATTCTGGCTAATCTTCCGGCTGATGAACACACACGCTACACCAACACGCTTCCAGAATCCTCCATTAAAAAGAAAATAAGACGGGAAAATGGATCTCGGAATATCTCGGAGCGTTAACGCCACCTCAGGAACAGGAGGAGGAGAAAGGAGGAGAAAAAAAGTTTCTTTCAGCAGAAATCTCTCGTCAGCCCTGAGATTACCCAGCATCCTCGAGTGATGTATAAATGAGAACCAATCACGAGCAGCGCGTCCGAGTGCCGCGTGTGTCTCATATGCTAATCTGTTCAGGAACATCCAGGTTTCAACTTGATGAATTTAAACAGGAGGAACAACTCCAGACGATCGTCTCGCACGATGCAATCCTGCAGCCCGTCTGCTCCAACACTGATGCGTCTCTGGGTCTCCGGTTGAACTCGTTAGAAGAGGACAGGGATGTAGCAGAGATCATCAGTCGTGTTAGCTAGTCTAACATCATGACCTTTTGTGAACAAAGACTAATGTCAAGGATCAGGAATTTGTATATTTATTTATGAAAAACATAAAATTAAGTCATGAATAAAGCAATATGAGCTGCTCCGTTAAACCTGTAATTAATGTGTCTAATGATGTAACATGGGTCTGATGTGCTACAGTGGTAGTGTCGTTATGACCCTTGAGCTCACAGAACAAACGCAGTCCTGAAAAAGGTGATGAGAGACTTAAACGCCTGGGAAAGTCTTGTCCAGTAGAAATCATAGCTATGTTGAGCATAAAGATTGGACTCTGAGGCAATCCCAGTACCCCTGAGTGACAGACGGGACCTTAAATATGCCACGGCACTTAAAAAGACTTGGATTCATCAAGGGTGGGAATCCAGTAAATTAGTTTTTTTAAGGGGCCTGGAATCTGTAGCGCCACCTCTGGTCATGTGGATAAATTTGGTAATGTGTCATAAAGCAGTTATCATGTAGTGATCCGAACAACAGCACACACATGCAGCAGATTAACCCTGAAGGTTCATTAACTTCCAACACTAACGGCACCTCCTGGGGTGAATGTGTTCGATGCGCTCCTGTAACTTCACCTCCTGACCTGAATTCATCTGTAACGAGTGTCGGCTTCCGTGTGCACTAGAGGAGAGCGGAGGATGCTCGGGCTGATGGGAAATTTATGGATGGAAAAACGAACGCTCAGGGCTAAAGGAGGTCACACACACACACTGACACACACACACACACACACACACACACACACACACACACACACACACACACACACACACACAGGCACCTCTATAATCCACCACTGAAAATGAAATGAGTTTGGGAAATGAATGAGGACACCTGACTCTCTGGAGTTCTTCTCCTCGGCTGGAAATTTATCCGTGACGAGCGTTTGGAGAAACACAACTACGGCACACAAGGACAAAAATCATCTCAGAGTCATGAAGAATTTCACTTTTCCATCCATCACCACTGTCTGCGTTGTTTTACATAAAAAAAATATACAAAAAAGAGCTCATGGCCATCAGGTTCGACGACTGCATTAGGGAACCAATATTTAACATTTCAGGGGAATTAAAGAGTCTTACTGAGAAATAAATCCTGTTTATGTTGGTGTGAGAATCCAGTAGAACATCAGAGCTCCCGGCGCGCGCCGCAGTGCGGTCCAAAATTCTCTAGTTACAAATTATAATCCGTCGTTAACAAAGCTATTACACGTCTAAAGAATTTACAACTCAGGTGATAATTAGAACAAAATCTTAGCAAAATAATTTTTGTTTTTATATATTATATTTTTAATTGTTGATTTTTAATGTCAAATGTCTTGAGAGGTGCTTTTAAAAACATATTACATTTTTATTAATAACAATAAAAATTGTTTGATTTGTGAAAATTTCTGAATTAAATGAATAAAACAATATATTATTGTACAACATATTTAAATGAGGTCTGATAGATTTGTGACCCAGTAGGATTAAACTCATCTTTACAACAAAAGATTTATTTAATAACCATAGACTTAAAATTACTGACATAAAAGAAGCTATACACAAATATGGGAATGATATGCTGACAAGACAAACAGTAGAAACCTTCCACCAAGCTAACAAGGCTACAAGCTAAACTGTCAGGATTCCTAAGAGGACTTTAAACTCACTGGTACACACTCAGTACACACTCGGTACACACTCGGTACACACTCGGTACACACTCAGTACACACTCTGTACACACTCGGTACACACTCAGTACACACTCAGGACACACTCGGTACACACTCGGTACACACTCGGTACACACTCGGTACACACTCAGTACACACTCAGGACACACTCGGTACACACTCGGTACATACTCAATAAACACTGGGTACACACTCAGTACACACTCGGTACACACTCAGGACACACTCAGTACACACTCGGTACACACTCAATAAACACTGGGTACACACTCAGTACACACTCGGTACACACTCAGGACACACTCTGTACACACTCAGGACACACTCGGTACACACTCAGGACACACTCTGTACACACTCAGGACACACTCGGTACACACTCAGGACACACTCGGTACATACTCAATAAACACTGGGTACACACTCAGTACACACTCGGTACACACTCAGGACACACTCGGTACACACTCTGTACACACTCTGTACACACTCGGTACATACTCAGGACACACTCTGTACACACTCAGTACACACTCTGTACACACTCAGGACACACTCAGTACACACTCAGGACACACTCAGTACACACTCAGTACACACTCGGTACACACTCAGTACACACTCGGTACACACTCAGTACACACTCGGTACACACTCAGTACACACTCGGTACACACTCAGGACACACTCTGTACACACTCAGGACACACTCGGTACACACTCAGGACACACTCTGTACACACTCGGTACACACTCGGTACACACTCAGGACACACTCAGTACACACTCAGGACACACTCTGTACACACTCAGTACACACTCGGTACACACTCAATAAACACTGGGTACACACTCAGTACACACTCAGGACACACTCTGTACACACTCAGTACACACTCGGTACACACTCAGGACACACTCGGTACACACTCTGTACACACTCTGTACACACTCTGTACACACTCAGGACACACTCAGTACACACTCAGGACACACTCAGTACACACTCAGGACACACTCGGTACACACTCTGTACACACTCTGTACACACTCGGTACATACTCAGGACACACTCTGTACACACTCAGTACACACTCTGTACACACTCAGGACACACTCAGTACACACTCAGGACACACTCAGTACACACTCGGTACACACTCGGTACACACTCAGTACACACTCTGTACACACTCAGTACACACTCTGTACACACTCAGGACACACTCAGTACACACTCAGGACACACTCGGTACACACTCAGTACACACTCGGTACACACTCAGTACACACTCGGTACACACTCAGTACACACTCGGTACACACTCAGGACACACTCGGTACACACTCAGGACACACTCTGTACACACTCAGGACACACTCGGTACACACTCAGGACACACTCTGTACACACTCGGTACACACTCGGTACACACTCAGGACACACTCAGTACACACTCAGGACACACTCTGTACACACTCAGTACACACTCGGTACACACTCAGGACACACTCAGTACACACTCGGTACACACTCAATAAACACTGGGTACACACTCAGTACACACTCGGTACACACTCAGGACACACTCGGTACACACTCAGGACACACTCTGTACACACTCAGGACACACTCGGTACACACTCAGGACACACTCTGTACACACTCAGGACACACTCGGTACACACTCGGTACATACTCAATAAACACTGGGTACACACTCAGTACACACTCGGTACACACTCAGTACACACTCGGTACACACTCGGTACACACTCAGTACACACTCGGTACATCCTCAATTAAACACTGGTACACATCAGTACACAACACTACACACTCAGTACACACTCGTACACACTCAGTACACACTCGGTACACACTAGGACACATCGGTACACACTCAGGACACACTCTGTACACACTCAGTACACACTCGGTACACACTCAGGACACACTCGTACACACTCGGACACACTCGGTACACACTCAGGACACACTCTGTACACACTCAGTACACACTCGGTACACACTCAGTACACACTCGGTACACACTCGGTACACACTCAGTACACACTCGGTACACACTCAATAAACACTGGGTACACACTCAGTACACACTCGGTACACACTCAGGACACACTCGGTACACACTCAGGACACACTCTGTACACACTCAGGACACACTCGGTACACACTCGGTACACACTCAATAAACACTGGGTACACATTCAGGACACACTGGGGACACACTCAGTACAGACTGGGGACACAGTCAGTACAGACTGGGGACACAGTCAGTACAGACTGGGGACACAGTCAGTACAGACTGGGGACACAGTCAGTACAGACTGGGGACACAGTCAGTACAGACTGGGGACACACTCAGTACAGACTGGGGACACAGTCAGTACAGACTGGGGACACAGTCAGTACAGACTGGGGACACACTACAGACTAGGTCAGGGGGACAGTACACACAGGGGACACACTCAGGACACACTCAGTACAGACTGGGGACACACTCAGTACAGACTGGGGACACACTCAGTACAGTACTGGGGACACACTCAGTCAGACACAGTCAGTACAGACTGGGGACACAGTCAGTACAGTCTGGGGACACACTCAGTACAGACTCAGTACAGGGACACACTCAGTACAGACTGGGGACACAGTCAGTACAGACTGGGGACACAGTCAGTACAGACTGGGGACACACTCAGTACAGACTGGGGACACACTCAGTACAGTCTGGGGACACACTCAGTACAGACTGGGGACACACTCAGTACAGACTGGGGACACACTCAGTACAGACTGGGGACACACTCAGTACAGACTGGGGACACAGTCAGTACAGACTGGGGACACAGTCAGTACAGACTGGGGACACACTCAGTACAGACTGGGGACACACTCAGTACAGACTGGGGACACACTCAGTACAGACTGGGGACACAATCAGTACAGTCTGGGGACACACTCAGTACAGACTGGGGACACACTCAGTACAGACTGGGGACACACTCAGTACAGACTGGGGACACACTCAGTACAGACTGGGGACACACTCAGTACAGACTGGGGACACAGTCAGTACAGTCTGGGGACACACTCAGTACAGACTGGGGACACACTCAGTACAGACTGGGGACACAATCAGTACAGTCTGGGGACACACTCAGTACAGACTGGGGACACACTCAGTACAGACTGGGGACACACTCAGTACAGACCAGGAAAGCAGACAGTGATGAATGTTGACTGTGTGGAAATAAGGAAGGCACGTGAATGATGAAAGCCCTGTGAAGGACAATAAAACCTCCAACACTCAGGATGTTTCTTCAAATTGAAGGCTGACTCACGCTAATAATAAATAAATAAATAATAAAAAGCCATCAGTGATGGTGAAGAACACGGCCGTCTCTTGAAGGAGCTTCTTTATTGACAGGACCATCATCAAAATTAAATGAAAAAGAAATAAAACTCATTTCCTTGTGTGTGTGTGTGTGCGTTTCCCTTTTGACTCATCATCTGCTACGTCGATTCGTTCTTAATGAAATACTAAACCCAATCAATCAGGTGACTGTTAATGGACAGTGTATTTGTGTGCGAGTGTGTGTGTCTGATGTGGAGCGTGTGTGTGCGTGTTTGCGTGTGTGTGTGTGTGTGTGTGTGTGTGTGTGTGTGCGCGCACAGAGGCTCAGCAGGAGACGGACGGAGCTCCTCATATGGATTTTTCTGTCATGTCCTGGAGTCGATCAGAGCTTCTGCTCGCTTTCGCTGCGGGTTTCTTCTCTATTCTGTGTCGACTCGCATCACACACACACACACACGCACGCACACACACACACACACACACACACACACACACACACACACACACACACACACAGAGAGCTCAAGCACAAAGCACAAAGATCTCTGAAGACTTGATCCACACCTCTGTGTTTCGGTGAATAATTCATATAGTTGTTGATGCTTACATTTTTTAAAGATAAATCATTAATCTTAAAGCAGCATGTTACTGGTTTATCTCTACAAACTTTCCCATTGTGGCCTGGACTCCATTAGAGCTCTGAAGGTGTGTGTGTGTGTGTGTGTGTTATCTCACACTCACACAGTAGCAGAACCCGTAAGTTGTGAGGTGGAGCCTCCATGGATCTGACGTGTTTCTCAAGCGTGTCTCCCAGACGGAGTATTTAGAGGCGGAGTCAACACCTCAAACTCTTTGTCATGTTCCTCAGACAGTTCCTGAACAATGTGTGCAGTGTGTCAGGGCTTTTATAGCACCCGTTATATCTGACCATCCTAAACCACGGACACTGAAATAGTTTGTGCAAGAATGTCTTAATTTTTTAATCAATACCACATATTTTTATATTTTAAAATAATTAAAAACCAATGGACGTGGTTAAAAGTATTACTGTACATGTATACTTGCAACATGCAACTGTTTCATTTATATCGTGACCTTGAGTGTGAGAAAGTCCTGATAAACCTCCCATCACGTCTCCTCTCTCATCACACTACAGGCGCTAATCTCAGAACAATCTCATTTGCTGGTGTAAGATGATCGCCGCGTTTCAGCCATGACAGCAGAATGAGAGAGAGAGAGAGAGAGAGAGAGGGAAACAAAGTAAATTAAATAAGTATTGTAGTTATGTAATGTGTGGAAGTCCCAGAGGAATAATGGCCAGGAATATTAAACGCTAAATCGTTCCGTCCTCAAGGCACCACCGCTTTAATTGCCTTTCTTCAAGAAAATGCCGACGTAGCTCACGGCTTTTGTGTTGCTAATAGAGACAAGCGCACTATGTGCTAATGTCCTAATGTGAAAGAAAAAGGACACAAGGACGAGAGGGAAGGACGGGTAAAATGAGGAGTTCAAAAGAAAGTTAAAGAGGCGTGGCCTCTGTGTCAGTCTCAGAGAAGAAGGCGTGGCTTGTGTGTCAGTCTCAGATAAGGTGGTGTAGCTTGTATGTGTGTCAGTCTCAGGGTACAGGTGTGTGTTTGCGCTGGTTTAAGATAAGGAGGAGTGGCCTGTGTCATTCTCAGAGAAGGAGGGGGTGTGGCCTGTGTGTGTGTGTCTCAGTCTCAGAAAAGGCGGAGGTGTGGCCTGTGTGTCAGTCTCAGAAAAGGCGGAGGTGTGGCCTGTGTGTCAGTCTCAGAAAAGAAGGAGGTGTGGCTTGTGTGTTGCTATTCAACGTTAGGTGAAAGAATGTGGAGACTGCAAGTGTTGGTATGTTATATTTGTATGTTGAAAATAAATATAGAGACAGACAGATGGACTGATGAACAGGCATAAATACGGAAGACACTCCCCCTCACACTGTCCCCTGTTTCAGTCTCCCGCATGCTCACCTGCTCAGGTAGAGTCCGGAGGACAGCACCTCATGTTTATTGGGCTTGTCGAAGCAGTTGACCATGTTCTGGATGAGCGCCAGGTCGGGTCGCACCACGCTGGCGTCTGACACAGCCCGGCCCACCAGCTGCAGGGCGTCGCTGATGTAGGAGCTGAGCGGCCTGCGCTCTGTCTGTCCGTACGCCAGGAGGCCTTCTGGAGACCCAAAGGCACTTAAAGCGTCCGGGTTTAGAGGCAGTCCCAGGACCCAGAGTGTGTGTCCAAGTCGCCTCGCTCCACGCAAAACCAAGCTCACACACTCCGGGTCGGACCCGAACACGACCACGCTGGAATGCAGTGCAGATGGGGTTCGGGTCATGAGCTGTGAAAGGAGCTCGCTCACTTCCTCTTCCTTATCAAATATTTCCTCTGATGCTCCTTCTGGATTTTCATGTAAAATAAATTTATTGTTGTTATTATTATTAGCTTCCTCCTCGCTGGATAGAGACACCCAGTGGCCGGAAAGGTCAAGGGTTTCCCACAGGTGCCAGTGTGAGCCGTTTAGACCGGTCCGGCCTTGCTGCTGGAGGTGTTCTAACACCTTAGTGTCACCCCCTCCTGGGCACATCACCGCCGCCCCACCCTGCCACCCCACATGCACCAGGACAGACAGGAGCAGCTCAGCCAATCCAGATGCAGGGATATGAGTCAACATCTGTAAGTGGAACCGGTTCTGCAAATGAGAGAAAACATACAAACGGTGTATTTTAGACCAAACTTGAGGTCATGATTTCATGCGGATTGTTGCTTAAATTACAAATAGGGTCATGGGAGGGACAAACACTCCTCCTCTCCCTTTATTTGTGTATTTTCCAAATTAATTTTACAGACATCATTCACAAAGCACAAAAATTACAATATCAAGAAAAAAAAAACGTGAAAATCTATAAATGTAACTGAAACTGTCTAGCTTTATCAATTAGTTCTTTAAGATTAAAACTAAATCACCTTGATCTCTTCTACTTGTGTACTAGATCCTATACCTACACATTTTCTCAACAAATGGTGCAAAAAAAGATAACTCTTCACTCAGCAGTGGGTACGTACCAACATCTTTTAAATTAGCAGATTAAGAAACCTGACCTGTGGATTTAAATGATGAATATTCAGTATGTTTTCAAGTGAAGTTTGGTGTTTCCCAGGGTTCGGTTTTAGGCCCATTGTGATTTTCTCTTTACATGCTTCCTCTGGGAAGTAACAATGTTAATAAAGTTGAGTAATGTGTGCAGGACATAAGAGACTGAATATTAATTAAATTCCTTCTGCTTAATCTTGACAAGACAGAAGTTCTAGTCACAGGACCACAAGCAGCTAGAAGTAAGCTTCCTGATCACACTATTACTTTAAATGGTCTTTCCGGTTCCATCAAGTGCAGCAGTGAAAGACAGTAGTAGTAAAATACTACTATTGACGTATAAAGCATTAAATGGTCTCGCGCCGCAGTATCTGAGTGAACTGCTAGTGTCTTACGATCCGCCACGCCTACTTCCATCAAAGGATGCAGCTGCCTGTCAGTACCACGTATTATTAAAACTGTTTGCACTAAATATACATTCACTGTATACATTGTTTGACTATGACCATACCGTTGTTATCTCTTCCCTTCTGCTCTCTCCCCCTCTCTCTCTCTTTCCCTCTCTGTCTCACTACACATGTCGTTCCTGAGCTTCCATTGATCCAGACTCCCTCTGCCCTCTGGACGTGCCTGACTCATCCTGGTGTCCCGCTTCTGGTTGGAGATCTGGTCACATGGATGTCCCGTGTGTCTCTTTGGGATGCGTCCGATGTCAGGGGACGGTTTCACTCTACTATGAAGACGGTTCTGGGCTCGACTGATTTTGACGGCTGTTTCTCTGAGGACTTGGCTGCAGTCACTCGACAGTTCAGGACTGGAGTTTCCTACAGTCTCCCTGAGCCTCCAATAACGACCTGGACTCCATATTAACATCAATTAACATCTGTTAACAACTGTTCTACTGAACTGCCTGCCACCCAACACACAGTATGAGTGCAGATCAATCCCTGCTCTCCGTTATCACTCGTCGCCCTCGACGCCCCCGTCGCCCTCGGCTCGTTCATCAGGGACCATCTGACCATTTTTTGATTCATACACATTCACATTTCATACAAACTTAAATAATTCTTTTGATTGTGTAAAGCTGCTTTGCGACGATGAGATTTGTTAAAAGCGCTATACAGATCAAATTGAATTGAACTGAAATGAGCTGTAAGGCATAATCATCTCAATTATGACAAATCACGGCTTGAACTATCTCGCTTTGCATGTAATGAGTCTCTCATATATTAGTTTCACCTTTTAAGTTGCATTACTGACATAAATGAACTTTTGCACGATATTCAAATTTTTCGAGTTCACCTGTATGTGAGATGAGACATTTACACACTCAACACCACGAGTTACACAAGGTTTCAGTTTTTATATATATATATATATAAAACGTTTCCCAATCAGAAGCCGTGGGTGGATAAAACCATCCGCGACGCTCTGAGATCTCGCGCCGCTGCCTACAACGCGGGACTTGCATCGGGGGACATGAACCAGTACAAGGCTGCGTCCTATAACGTCCGGAAGGCGGTTAAAGAGGCGAAGCAGCGCTACGGAAGGAAACTAGAGTCACAACTCCAACAGAGTGACTCTAGGAGCCTGTGGACAATCACGGATTATAAAACACCAACATCCGGTATGACGAACGCGGACATGACTCTGGCAGACGAGCTGAACACCTTTTATGCTCGCTTCGAGGCTGCAGCTAAAGACGCTAGCGTTGCTAATGCTAGCGGTGCTAACGGCTGCGGAGAGGAAGTCACTGCCAGCACCGGAAACGCGTTCATCATCTCCGAGCATGACGTGAGGAGAGCCTTCAGGAGAGTGAACACCAGGAAAGCAGCAGGACCAGACGGCATCTCAGGTCGAGTCCTCAGAGCCTGCGCAGACCAGCTTGCACCTGTGTTCACAGAGATATTCAACCTCTCCTTATCTCAGTCGGTGATCCCCACATGCTTCAAAGAGTCCATCATTGTTCCTGTTCCGAAGAAACCACATCCTGCTTCCCTCAATGACTATCGACCTGTAGCCCTCACCTCAGTGGTGATGAAATGCTTTGAACGGCTGGTCAGAGACTTCATCATCTCTTCACTACCCGACACTCTGGACCCACTACAGTTTGCATACCGCCCGAACCGCTCCACAGATGATGCCATCTCTCATCTCCTCCACACAACACTCACTCACCTGGACACTAGAAGGGGGAATTATGTTAAAATGCTTTTCATCGACTACAGCTCAGCATTTAATACCATAATTCCCTCCACACTCACCACCAAGCTGGAGCATCTGGGACTAAGCTCATCTCTGTGTCAGTGGATCTCTAATTTCCTAACTGGGAGACCACAGGCAGTAAGGATGGGTGGACACGTCTCAGCCTCTCTCACTCTCAGCACTGGAGCCCCACAGGGCTGTGTTCTGAGCCCCCTGCTGTACTCTCTGTACACACATGACTGTGCGGCCACTACCAGCTCCACCACCATCATCAAGTTTGCTGACGACACCGTCGTGGTGGGCCTGATCTCTGACAACGACGAGACGGCCTACTTGAAGGAGATTGGAAATCTGGAGAACTGGTGCCAGAGGAACAACCTTCTTCTAAATGTCAGTAAAACAAAGGAGCTGATAGTGGACTTCAGCACTAAGCAGGAGAGGAACTACCAGACCCCCGTCATCAACGAGAGCCCAGTGGAGAGAGTGGACTGCTTCAAGTACCTCGGTGTTCACATCACGCAGGACCTATCATGGTCCTGTCACATCAACACCGTGGTGAAAAAGGCCCGACAGCGTCTCTACCACCTCAGACGCCTGAGAGACTTCAGACTGCCCTCCAAGGTGCTCAGGAACTTTTACTCCTGCACCGTAGAGAGCATCCTGACGGGAAACATCGCATCCTGGTTCGGGAACAGCACCATGCAGGACAGACGAGCCTTACAGAGGGTGGTGCGATCAGCTGAGCGCATCATCCGAACTGAGCTTCCTGACCTGCACTCTGTCTACAACAAGCGGTGCTGGACCAAGGCCAGGAAAATCATGAAGGACCTCAGCCACCCCAGCAATGGACTGTTCTCTCTGCTGCGGTCTGGGAAGCGCTTCCGCTCCCTCAAGGCCAATACAGAGAGACTGAGAAGGAGCTTCTTCCCGCAGGCGATACGGTCTCTCAATCAAACCAACACACTGGACTAAACACCTTTGCATTTTCTTGCACACACAGAACGGACAATTATGTCGATGCACATTGCACATATATGCACATATGCACATTTTGCACACTTCAAGGACCTCTTTTCACACCCCCCTCATCTCATTAAAAAACTACCTCAAGTTTTTTCACTGACTATAACCGTAATATATTACATCACATTCCACTTCTGACAAGAGCACATTCTTTCATACCTCAGATTTTATGTATATATATATATATTTTGTAACTTTGTTGGAATCTGTTTTATAGGTTCCTTTTGTAAAAATTATTTAAGGTCACGGAGCGGTCGTATAAGCATTTCACTGCATATCGTACTGTGTATGACTGTGTATGTGACAAATAAAATTTGAATTTGA
>QNUK01001021.1:0-77242 GCA_013621035.1 Clarias magur
AGGTCCTTACAGCTCATCAGCTGTGATAGTGGAATTCGGTTTATCCTGCCCGTCTCCTGACGTAAAAAGTCTAGCCAGACTTCATCAGCGTTCGGAAGAGCTTCAAGCGCACGTTGCAAAGTGGTTGGTGTATTTGTCCATAAAATGTCATCTCCCAACATCACTTTAGTTATGGTCTTTTCTGCTGCCATGTATACATCGTCAAATTCAATTTCCCCACAGATATCATATCCAACCCAATTCTCTTCGATCCCAATACCTCTATAGAGGCCTAGCTTCAGATGTCTTCCAAGCTGATATGAAGTTGTTACCAGACGAAGTCCTCTGCTTATGTCCAGGTCGAACGTTTCCTGTCTCATTGACTTGATCCATTTGAAGTCTCTTGTCAAGACGTTGGCCATCGCGATGAACTTCTTAGTCCCCATGGGACGGTGTGGGAACCAGTCAACCAGATCATGTCTTAGGTCTGCCCATCTTCTTGTTGGGGTCTGTTCCAGAACCTCCCTCCATGCATTACGGCAGACTGTACAGGAAACTATCCATCGTGGGTCAGGTACCGGTTCCATCCTGCATACATACGTGTATAACAGAGACAGGACAAAAATACAGCAAAAACACACAAAACATATTTCTTCTTCTAATACTACTTTTTTTTTTGTTTTTTTTTTGTTTGTTTGATTAACATACTATGCTAAATAAACTCAGTATACATGTGAGTAATAAATATACAGTCATTTTGTCCATCATGTAGCAGCGGTAATCTTTTGTGTTCACTTCATTTCCACGTAAATGGAGTCTGCCTCCCAGTCGTCATCTGGTGGTGTTTGTTCGTGATATTCCACAGTCATTGTATATTGTCCCACCATTCTTTGAATGCTTGCTTTCGCCAGGGGGGATAACGCAACATGACAATATGAGCAGAGTTCCCAGTACTATCAAAATAATTGTCCCTAGTTTCACAAGTAGTCCATACCAATTTGAAGGATTCAGCCAATCAAACCAGGAAGTCCATGCATTATTCCTCTGTACGTCTTGAATGATTTTAACATTTTCGTCTCTCATGTCCCTCATGGCTCTTAAAAGCTTAGTTATGTTACCATCTGGGCCTGTGTGTCTTGGAATGTATGTACAACATTCTTCTCCAATTAGGGCACATACTCCTCGTTGAGGTGCCAGCATCGTGTCCAGGGCGAATCTATTCTGTGTAGTCATTAATGTATTTCTATCCAATTGTTCCTGAACCAGTCCTAAGACTCCTAAGGTGTGATTCCAAAATCTTTGTTGATTGTAATAAAGTAGGTTAATCCACCTTGCATTTTTCGAAATTTGAACCCATGGCAAGAAGATTGTCGTGAATGCTCCTCCTACCCTGTTTATAGCCTCATGCTCAGTTGGTACACCAACTGGAATACCATCCCAGGTCACTGATAGTCCTCCATCTCTATCAAACTCTTTCCATGCCGATATTTCCTTTCCAATCGTTTTCACAAACTTGTCTTCACGTTTATTCCGTCTGTGTTTCTTGCTATATAGTCCTACTACAATCAAATCTCCTTCTAATAGTACTGGAGCACAACACCCACCCCAGTTATTTGGTAAGTTTTGTCTAACTGTCGTTCCTCCACAGTACCAGAATATGTCTGCCAGCGGTGTTGTTCCAGCGCTTAAATCTGGTTGTTGTACTTTTACTATCTCACTGCATGTCTGACTATCTGTTTTATTGTCGCATATCTGGTGCATTTTTATGAAGAATCCTGTTGCCGGCTGTGTTTCATTGCAACTTGGTGATAGATCTCCCATTTCAATGCTCCCATTTGAGTAGATGCACAAAGGATAGCGTTGTTGTGTAGGTGTTATTTCTCTTTGTACAGCATCTAATGTTCCTACAGGCTGATATGAACATTTGCTTATGTTTTGCATCCATTCAGGGCCATAATGTATAGCAGCTGAATGCAAAAGACAGCTGATAGGGCACAGTTGTTCACTGTATGTTGGATTGTCTATACATTCTCTTGTTCCATGTGTTATCACCACTCGTGGGGGCCTATTGCTTCTATCATGACACACAATGCAGTCTCGCGTGGTTACAGACTCAGCTGTAAATTTCAACCATTGGAAGAACATGTCATTCTTCCATGTCTGGTCAGATTCTGCTTGATTTTTGGGTAATTTCTTTGTTATCTGCGGAATTATTGTTACATATTTTATTGATTCAATATTCGATATATTGGGCTGGTCGGGCGCTTTTGCATAGCATCCCTTCCATCCTGCAAGTGAAACACATACTCCTCTAATTTCGCCGTCTATTGAATTCTCAAATGCGCACCAACCGTTGGATCTTGGTACAGCTTCTATTAGTCCATCTAATGTTGCCATCTGTGCTTTATTCCAATATGCCTTTTTTCTCATTTCTATATAAATGCGCACTCTTTCTTCTGGGGGTTGTGTATTATCAACCTCTATTTGGTAGGTTGCTTCCCAAAATCCTGTTCTTTCCCCACTGTCCAATCCAGCTACTATTCTAGCTCTAGTTATTGTAGCTAATGCACAGCGTATTTGTCTCTCTTCATTTGTCCATTTCGGTTGGTTTCTCTCATTCTGAGTAGCACCACTGTTAATTAGACCAATCATGAAGAGGATTCCTATACCCATAGACCTCCTTCGTTTCAGGAGGCAATAAGAGGGTGGTTTCTCCATCTGGATCACAACGGTGACACGTGGGACTATGGCCAAATAACCTACACAATATTTTTCTTGGGGGGTTTTTTGTTGGGTATGTTCTTTCAACTGTAGTTGGTTTAAATAATTTAATCACTTTCTGAGCCAGTGTTAACTTTTAACTGTTTTAATCACTATCTGAGTATTCTACAACTCTAGGTGTGGGATCTTCTTCTGACTGTCTACGCGCTGTTTCAATTCTAGCACGTCTGTGCTCTCGCTGTCTAACTTGAGCTCTTGTTCTAAGAGACGGTCCTCCTTGTTCTGCTTCTGCTTCTTCTTCTTCAAGCTCTGCTTCCCAATCTTGTATATCTTCTTGGGGCCACTCTGGCCAGTACCCTTGTTCTCCTTCTTGTTCTTCTACCCACGGTAACCCTTCAGTATACCCATAAGGATCTGGTGCTTGTTGCCTGGGCCTTGTGTCACTCTCCTGGGAACCTGATTGCAAACCTGAAGGTCCCGCTCGGGAGACTCTTCAGCGTCTTCCTGAGGTTCCCTGTCCCTTACCTGGTCTGGGTTTGGGGCCTTGCAGCAATGATTTAAATGGTACCATACATCTTTACCTTGGACTTTTATTGCAGTTGGAGTTGCCAACACCACCTTGTATGGTCCTTCCCTTCTAGCTTCGTTCCACCTTCTTTTGAATGCTCGAATAAACACCCAGTCACCGGGTAGCACAGTTCTCTCCTCTATGTCCTCTTCCTCAGCGTCATCAGCTGGATCAGCTACCCTCGGTCTGGTGTTGTCATGTATTGTGGCTCCCTTAACCTGTTGGAAAATAACTTTGTGTATTTCAGATAAGTGCTTCACATAGTGATCAAGTTCACTCTGTAGTTGTTCAAGTGTGGGGCCTTTATCGGGCCCTCTAACAAAGGATGTAAGCATAGGTCTGCCAGTAAGCATTTCGTGTGGTGTTAAGATGTGTGTTGCGGTTAGTTTGCGATCTCATGCCCATCAAGGCTAATGGCAAAGCTTGAAACCAATTCATACCTGTTTCTGCACATATTTTAGCCAATTTCATTTTTAGAGTTCCATTTGCTCTCTCTACCATCCCCTGAGATTGGGGGTGGTACACACATCCAAACCTGTGCTTGATGTTCAACCACTGAGTCACTTTCTGTACTATCTTGTTTGTGAAATGTTTCCCATTGTCTGAACTGATTGTGTCTGGGATTCCAAATCTTGGTATCACTTCCCTACACAGGAATTTTGCTACTGCCATTGCATCTTCCTTAGCTGTTGCTACAGCTTCTACCCATCTGCTAAATCTATCCACAATCACTAGGATGTATCGTTTCCCTTGTATTCTGGGTTCCCCCATGTCCACATAGTCGAACATTATATGCCTAAACGGTCCATCTGGCTCCGGAATATGTCCTATTGGTGATGTGAAGTGTTTTCTAAGATTATATCTAGAGCATATGTCACAAAACTGTGACAGAGTTCGATGAACCATAGGACCTAGATAAGGTGACCACCATGTCTTTTGGATTCTTCTTATTACTTCTCCTCTTGCTACGTGATCGTTACCATGAGCTTGCTTTATCAAGGTTATGAGAAAACTTTGTGGAGCTACAAAACGCCCATCTGCACTTCGCCACACGTTAGTATCATTATCTTTTGTTGCTCCTCTTGCTAACCATTTTCGAATCTCTTCGCCTGATGCTGCTGCCTGCATGTCTGCTAGTGAGGATAAGTCTGGTGCTGGGGGTGCGTAATCTTCTGGTATAAGTACTAATCTTTCTTCAGATTCTGGACTTGAGCTTGAACTTGAGCTTGAGCTTGAACTTGTGTTTGAACTTGAGCTTGAACTCGAGCTTGAACTTGAACTTGGCCCTTCATCAGGGTTAACACTTGACTCTGGTGAACTTGGTTCATTGTCTGTTTGTGCTGCGGATTCTGGCATCATGTTTGCCTGATTTACTGCTGCTTTCTTAGCTGCTTCATCTGCTGCTTCATTTCCGTCACTAACAAATGTACCATCTTTCTTATGTGCTGCACATTTTACTATAGCTAATCTGGATGGTAGTTTGATTGCACCTAGAAGGTCTGAAATTGCTTCTCCATGTACTACTGGTGTTCCGTCTGCTCTTTTGTAACCTCTTTGTGCCCATATGGGGCCATACAAATGGCATATTCCATATGCATATGCTGAGTCAGTGTAAATTGTACATGCTTTTTCTTCTGCTAGTTTACAAGCACCTGTCAAAGCGAGTAACTCAGCTAACTGGGCTGAACAGGGTTGTGGCACATGTTCAGCTTGTACTACTTTGAAGGCTTTCCCATCTATGTCTGGTGTTACTATTGCATAGCCTGCTTTATTGCTATCCCCATCTCTAAAGCATGACCCATCTACAAAGTATATACAATCTGGGTGTGACAGAGGTTGGTTCTCTAAATCTTGACGTGTCTTCAGATGTTCTGCTGACACAAGATGACAATCGTGTGGATCTCCCTCTGCTGGGGTCATCATGCGATCTGCTGGATTTACTGTCTGACACCTTCGTATAGTCAATTCAGGTGCAGAGAGTATTACATCATATCCTGTTCTTCTAGCATTTGTAATTACAAATGATGGGCTAGTCAGGAGTGCATGCAATGCATGGGTGGTGTACATCACAACAGGATGTCCCATAGTAATTGATGAGGCTTTTTGATAAGCAAAGGCGGCAGCTGCCACACCTCGGTAGCAGGGTGGCATGCCTTTTTCAATATTATCGAGTGCTGTACTATAATAAGCAATTGGTTGCTTACTAGGCCCTTGTTGTTGAGTCAGAACCCCTGTGGCAAAACCTCCACGCTCTGAGACATACAAATGGAATGGCTTATTATACTCTGGACTAGCAAGTGCTGGTGCTGTACAGAGTTCTCTTTTTAGCTGCTCAAACGCTTCTAGTGCTTCAGGTGTCCATTCTAACACTGCACTATTCTTTGTTTGTCCAGCTACTTTTATTATTGCTCTTAAGGGTGCTGTTTTTAGTGCAAAGTCACAAATCCAGTCCCTACTAAATCCTACCATGCCTAGAAAAGATAGCATCTCCTTAACAGTTCGTGGTTTAGGAGCTTTCATTATTGCTTCTATGTGTTCAGGAGATATATGCCTAGATGTTCCTTCCAACACTCTGCCTAGATATTCTACCTTCTCTTTACAGAATTGCAACTTTTCTCTGCTAACTTTATGTCCATTCTCAGCTAGAACCGTCAAAACTCTTAACGAATCTGTTTCGCATTGCTCTTTTGTTGGGCTACAAATCAGTAGGTCATCGCAGTACTGAATCATAGTACTTTCGATATTTAATGAGGCAAGATCTTGAGTTAGTACTCGATTAAATATTGACGGACTTTCACAGTAACCCTGTGGTAAACGATTGTAAGTCAGCTGTCGTCCTTCATATGTAAAGGCAAACAAGTATTGTGATGCTGGATGTAGTGGAATGCTAAAGAATGCTGAACATAAGTCTATGACAGTGTACCATTGTGTATCTTCTGGTATATTGGACAACAATGTGTGTGGATCAGGCACTATAGGCAATTCTGCTTCTACAATTTGATTTATAGCACGTAAATCATGCACAAGTCTCCATTTATCTGAGTTGGGCTTCCTGACAGGAAATATAGGAGTGTTACAGGGACTTTTAGTAGGAGTTAATACTCCAGCTTCCAATAAACCATCTATAGTAGGTTTAATCCCTGCTACAGCTTGAGGTGTCAATGGATATTGTCTTTGGTAAGGCAATGTTGCATTTGGTCTTATTTTTATTAAGGCTTGTCCTCCAGACTTAACTAATCCTACATCTGTTGAATGTCTTGTCCATAATTTTTCTGGAATTGTTTTCAGCAGTTCCTCCTCTAATGCAGATTCCTTTTCATCTATCTGCCCTACCATCTTAACTGACATTTGTGTGTGCGATGACAACTGAGTGTTACACATCCCCCTCTGAGGGTGTGTTGACAACGTCATGTTCCCATCTATTTCTGTGTGTGTTGCCCTCACTCTTTCTATTCCTGAAAAATTTATTTTCAAAAACTTTTGATCTTGTGAAATGTGTACAGAAGGATTAGGAGTTTGTCCCCACTTAGTCACTTCAGCCGCTTGTTTGACCATCAATCCTAGCTCTTTGGATTGTGCTTCTTCCCCCACCAGTAAGGAGATGTGGGGTGCTGTGTTCGGTACTTGATGCCAGTGTTCTATTGGTTCAGTCAGATGTACACTGATGGCTGCTCCTGGAGCACCTACAATTATATCTCCTAGTATCACATCAGAGACTGTGTTCTCCATCACGTCTGACCATAATTGTGCATATTCTTCATCTTGGCTTCCTTGGTCATAGTGCATGGTACAGTGCAATGGCAAAGTCGCTCTTTTACAATCTGGTCGTCGTTGTAGGATCCATTCTTCCCATAAGTTCTGTGCATGTTGAGCTCCCTTGCCTGTGCACAACAGCCAATATACTGTATCCAAGTTATTGGGTTTTTCTGCAATCTGTAAGAACTGTCCTATTGTTACATACAGTCCTTTAGCATTACATTGAATTTTTGCTTTAAGTTTGCACAACAAATCTCTTCCCAGTAAATTAACTGGAGTAGTCGGTGAGAATAATAAAGGTGCTGCTACAGTGGTGTCTTCTAAAGTTATTATTTGTGGCTCCGTAAAATGCAATACCTGTGATTGTCCCGAGAAGCCTGTGGTTTTTATCGTATTGCTTGAGAGAGGGAGCTGGGAGCCTTCACGTCCTATACATGAATAAGTAGCACCTGTGTCAATCATAAATGGAATTGGTTGTGAATTATTTATAGACACCATCACATTTGGTTCTTGTTGTGGATGCAGTGTTGAGACGTACTGCATCTGCTCCCCCTCTGGCTCCTCTGGGCCTCGTCAATTCCAATTTTGGGTGGGTCCCATCCAGGGACCTGCCCACTGATTTTGGGGTTGTCCTTGAGTCCATGTTCCAGCAGGTTGTCTTGGACCAGGAGGTCCTGCATTCCCTTGAGGTGCTTGTCCTGCCCCATATGGTCCTTGAGGTTGTGGTCCATTTTGCATTCCCCAAGTCATTTGAGGACAGTTTCTTCTAATATGTCCTACTCCTCCGCATTGCCAGCACTGATTCGGGCCCATTTGCCCTGGGGCATTCATTCTAAATTGCTGTCTTCTTGGTTGCTGTTGGAATGGTCCCCTTTGTCCCCTGCCTCCAATAGGCCCGGGGCCCTGTCTTTGCCACCTCATGGGTTGATTTTGTCCTTGCTGGTTTCCAGGTTGCGCATATGTTGGAGGGGCTTGGGTCACTGTTGGTTGTTGCATTTGTGGCACTGGTTGCTGCATTTGCTGTGCTGGTCCAGTAGGGGGCAGTGTTGTCTGATTTTCAGGCACCATTACTGCTGCTTGGACTTTTGCTTTTTCTTTTTCCTTTTTCTTTGCAGCTGCAAATTCTCCTAGCTGTATTTTATGTAACTGGGTTGCAATTGACTCAGCAGCTTCCTTGGCCTCTTTTTTCTTTTTCCTGTATTGTTCCACATAATGTACAATGTGTGCTTGAAATGTGTCCCATGGTAGTGTATTCAGTCCCACGACACCTTCTAGTGCTGTCTGGACTTCTTGAGGCATGCATTTTTTCAGCATCATTCGGAACAGGCTCTTACTTGTATCTGTTTGATCCCAGGAACCTCCAGTTTCCTCTCTCCACTTGGTCTGGAAATCATTGATGAACTTAACAACGTTCTCATCTTCTTTCAATATTACTGATTCCAGCTTTCCTGGATCCATTTTGGTTGGGTAAGCTTTTCGCAGAGCGTTCCAAACCTTGTTCCTGTGTGGTCCAAACGCTAGGCTATTTCCTACACTTTGTCCAGTTGCTGCTTGCAGACCAGCCTCATTCAGAATCTCCGTGGTTTTCACTTTCCCAATTGTCTGTGCCAGAATAGCCTTTACATCTCCTATTGCCAGGAGGTGTCCAGTGGTTTTCTCTTCTAGCTGTGTTATCCATTTCTGTGCTCCATTACATAAATCTGGTAATTGGTTAGCCAGACCTGTCATATCCATAAATGACCATGGCACATAGTGATACTGATTTCCTTTTGACACAAGTGGGTAGTGTCCAGCCGCAGTATATTCTTCTGGGTCTGACATACGTGGTTCGTCATTAAAGTGTACGGGTCCAATGTCTTCTTCATCAGGCCAGGATGAGGTGACACGCCAGCTTGAGGGTTTCTTTGAACCTGTAGATTTTCTTTTCATAGCTGGTCTCATTTCAGATACAGCCTTTCTTGCTTCCTTCAGAGAGTCATTGAGACGTCTGTCGAGGTGCTTTTCCAGTCGCTTGAACGATTCATCAAGGGAATCATCACTGTAATCTTCTTCTTCTGCAATGTTGGAAATGTCATGTTGATATTCATTTCTGTACACTTGGTTCCTGCTCTTTGGGTGTAGTTGTCTGTTGTGTTTTGAAGTGCTTGCCTGTCTCTCTTCCATTCTTTTCCTTGCTTCTCTCTCAGGTTCAATGATCATGTACCCTTTTACTTTTCTCTTTACCTGATTTCTCTCCATCACTTCATTTTCTTCTGTTCCTGCTGTATCTTCATCTGCTTCATACAGTGATGGTGTGGGTGGTTCTTTATCCATACTGTCCGTTCTTTCTGGGTTGTCTCTCCTCCTCCTTTCCATCATCCCTTTTTCAGGTGTGACTTGTTTGTTTGCGAACCCCTGTACTTCAGACAAAAATTGTGCATTCCGTTCTTTCAGTCTTTCCATACCTCTTTTCTTTGTTTGTGGCTCGTCAGATTCTCTCGACGCATATGGTTCTGTCGCTCTTTCTTCACTCCATTCCCTTCCATCCTCACTGCCACTTCCGGATGTTGTTGATTCTGGTGTTTCTTCCATTTGTCTGTTCATCCACTCAGTATCACATGACGTTACTTTAATTTTTCCCAATACTTGTCCTTCAAATCCAAATGTACCTTTATCTTGTTCATGCAGCTTCTGTAGTGGGTACATTCCTCCACCCTTCTGTTGCATGTGTTCCTCAGTGTATGGTGGTGGTCTCTCTAATTCTAAGCTTATTTTCTCTTTTCTTCCCTTCTGGGTTTTCTCTTTTCTGTCACTCCCTTCCAATTTCTGATCCCTCTTTCCTGATTTTGTTTCTTGTTTTTCTTCTTTAGTTTCTCCCTCCTTCTTTTTCCCTTCATTTTCAAACCATTCTACAATTTCTAGCTTTTGTTCTAATTTAATCCTTCCCTTACTGCCCTTTTCTTTAGTGGTGTGTCTGAGCATCTCCTTTACTTCTTTACAATTTTCTTCTTTAAAAGTTCCCTCTTTAGGCCATTGTAATTCTCCTGATGTCCTGTCATGCCATTTTACCATGCATTTTCTGATATACTTTTCATCTTCCTTGTGTTTAGCTATAATTATGTCTACGGGTGTCGCTGGCTTTGGCCATGCGTTTTTTCCACGGCAGAATAACTTCCCCATCACACACTTTTGTCCCGTCTTATAGTGTGATTTTTTGTGCCTCTTTTCTCGCTTATTTCTTGTAGTTCTCTTAGTGTGCGTCTTATGACTGCTGCTGGTCTTTAACAATTGTTTTTTCTTTATATGTTTGTTAAGCATTAATTTTGTGATGATGTCAGAATCAGAGGCGTGACTATTTTGTCAAGGGTCTGAAAAATTATTCTACCGTCTGGGCCTATAGGTATCAGCGTAAATTCACTATTATTATTTATCACCCACTCACGATACAGCACTACCGGACCACTCTCGTGATCAATTAATCTATATCTTTTTACTTTCCGTCCTCCCGTACCTTCCTCTAAACGCAATATATCAAAAACTGGGTATTGTCGCAGCAGTGAAATGAGCTGAGTTAAACCAGGGGGTCCTTCTAATCCTCCAAATTCTAGCGTACTATTTATTACTCTTAAGCGAACCTCTCTAGGAATTAACCCTAGGAAAGAGCTCATTTCTTCATTCTAAAATATGATGTAAGTATTAGAGTGTGTGTGTTACAGTTGAGGTCTAATACGTCAGGTATTAATGAAAGCCTAAGCGTCCACTCTCCCTTGTCACACTCTATGTTTTTAATTAGGTCTTTTCCTGGATTATTCAACAACCATCTATTTGTTTCACTCTGATCCGATTCTGAAATTCTAAACTCCCGTTCACACTTGGTTGTGACTCCTTCTTCACTTATCTGTTCGTCCCAGTTAATTACTCTGAATCCGCTTAACATTTGTTTCTTATCTAATATATATTTAATATTTATAACTTAGGTGCATTTATCATTTCATGCACTATATTTATTATCATTAGTGTTGTGTCGTCGACTACACTACACGTAAAGGTACCTTTTGTATCTTACTTAAGCTTATCTTTAATAACTTATATGTTGCTGCGCATGTGTACACTAGTCCAAAGAAATTATAATTTTATAATACTACTAGGCTGGTACGTTCAGTACCTGTACCACTCCCGTGTCACAGAAGAAGCTGATGTCACAGTGAGGTCTGTGTCTGGTAGCGCATCACTGATTATGTCACAGACAAGACTATGTCACAGTAAGCTCTATGTCACGGACAAGACCTATGTCACAGTAAGCTCTATGTCTAGTGGCATGTACCTCAGCCAAACAATTCCTTTAATATTAGAGATATTATCTATCACTTATATGCTATTTTCTTAGATTCTTCTATTTAAATTTATTATTAATTTAGAGCAAATCAGAAAATCCAATTTTTGGTCTTCTATCTTCTTTTTAGACTATTTCTAATACTATATCCCTCTTAACTAGGCCTTATATTTTCTTACACACATACATAAATTCAGTACAGACTTTTCACATAAATATAACACACTCACATTTAAGAGACACACATACAAGACATATGAACAATACACGACACAAGCGCTTTCTACTACAATTTCAAAAATTTGAGTACTCAGAACAATTTCAACAATAAAATATCTTATCACACAACCTGGGCCCAGAAAACATCAATTCCACCTGTAGGAATTTTCAAATAGCGCTCACCTACAGGAATTTTCACTCTACACCTGGCTGCACACGCGTCTCAGAACGGTGAGTCACCTATATGTTCTGTGCCTAACGGCGGACTCAGGAATTTTTCACCTACCACGTCTGGAGCCGCAGCTCCTACTTAGTGTATTGCAGGAATTTTTCGTGGGTCCAGCCCCACTGGTTGGCAAGTTTCCTCGTCAGGGCTTGACCCAACACAGTGGCGTTACCTCACTTATCACACAACGTATAAAATAGTAATAAAGAGAATATAAAACAAAAATCACAAAACAAAATAAAACTTATGGAGATCTCTTAATACTTCGTTACTTCATCCAGTCTTTTACTTGTTAACATAAATTCTACAAACACTTTAAATATAATAATTAATTTATCAATATTGGCAACTTAAATTTTACTTTGTTCAATATACCTTAGGAGTACCTCTCTCCAGCTGGAAACACGCACACTAACAGACCATGAACTTCTAATGCAGAAATTTGATCAAACAGGTTTTCTGCTTACCTTTTCTTATGCCGGCAAAAGTTGATGGTCTGTCAGCCCGCGCTGGTCCCAGGTCCCCGGAGGAGCCCTCCGTAGAGGCAATCACGTCGGGGTCACCAATAAATGTGGGAGATTTTTCTCCTACACTAGTTACAGTTGCCTTAATCACAAATATTACACAAAAACTTAAACTTTTAAAAGAACCAAAGAAAAGACTCCGGACTCCTTGTAGATCTGGATGAAGTAAGGCAGGATTTATTGCAGCAATAAAACCAAGTGAGCCAGCTTAGCAATGCCTAGGTTGTAGTCCCAAGCACCTCCAAGACCTGACTGCAGTACTGTGTCATGGGCACTTCTTTTATACAGTTTTCAAGGGGAGGAGCGCTCACCTAGCCCCCTCCCCTGTACATTTTTCTTATTTCTTATCAAATTATTAACCCATTGTAATCCAACTTTTTCCAAGTATTGTCACCCATTGTAATTACATTTTCTCTTATCTTGTTTGCTTACGTCATATACCTCGTCATCTGACTCCATATCTTTTCCCCATCATAGTCTATTTTTCTTTCAAATTATTTTCCATTATCTTTACACTAAGTTTGTTTATTATTAAAAAATATAGGGGCAGCGCTTATTTTACTATATATTCTTAGTTCTTCCGGGTTACTCTACAGTTCTCAACAGACAGGCCATGGGTAAGCATCTCTCTCGCACTCATTTTAATTATTTGTCTTATTTTCCTAATTTGTTGTATTTACGCATTTTATTTTATTGTTATAGCTAAGCGCAACTGCCCAAGCACTGAATACATCCCTTTGGACGATTCGGACAGCCAGGACAGTCCAGAGCACAACTCCTTTGAGGATTACACTCCTACTGAACCTGTTGCTGACCGAGCCTCAGTGAGTTTTTGCCAAAATGAGTCTGATGGATCATTGACACAATTTCTTCATAAAACGGTCTTTCTTATGCCAGGAAAGATGACTCCGGGCCTGGTCCTTCTAAGAGACCACGTCCGGAGGCACATAGCTCCCCTTTACTTTCCTTCAGGCCCATGCGACCAGAGTCTAGTACTCCAGCCCAGTCTCTCTTAAGGCCTGTTGGTCTAAGAAGTGTCAGTCTTCAGACTGATTTTAAAGTGTCTGTTGGTACCCAAACTGATTTTCCTGAAGCGCCTACACCACTTTTGAATCGTGTTATTTCTGTTTTTATTCCTCACACTGATCTTCCCATCAATGTGGTTCTGGGTCAGAGAAGGCTTGATATTTAATTTCTTATGCCTTTTGTTATTTGATGCTTACCCAGGCCCCCTATTTTACTGTATTTTTATATGTTGGGCCTTATACTTTGTATTCTTATTGTATTCACTATGTAGATGCACATGTCATTTTATTTTGTGCCTACTCTTATTAAACTTATTATTCATTAAGCTGAGTGTGTGTCTTTGGTTATTTGTCTGTGTCCCTTTAAATTTGACATGTCTGCACATGTATCCAGCCCCTGTTACATCACAGTTAAGATCACCCCATGTCTGAGGAGATCACCTCATGTCTGGGGCTATTGGCATTACATAATGTCTAGGGCTAATATCAGCTGACATTACATCATGTCTAGGGACATCAGGTACTTTTGGATGCTCAAGGTACAAAGATTACATCATCCCTAGGGTCTGTTTGGTACACACTGTCCCCTACGCATCTCAAATCCAAGATGGCTACCTGTCTAGAGTTCGTTTGAGTTCGTGCTGCCTGTTCTTGCTACTGTGACATCACACTGTCCTTAGCTCACCTCTGTCTCCTTACCTTACCCCTATGTTCTTTTACTAAGATTAATAGTTTCTATCACTAGATTTGCATGCACAAGTATATTTAATTAAAATATGCTCACAAGGTCAGTGTCATTTCTCTGGAGGTGTTTGATAACAATGCAAGTGTAAAGTTTCCACACTCGTGCCCTCACATTTACAAAGTAATGTAAACTTAATATGAAATGAACAAAAGTTATAATCATAAATAAGTGCACCCAGGTCCGAGTCAGTGTCCCGAGGTGAGTTTTAGGAAAAGCAGATGATTAAACACCTGTCAGATTTCCATCATCAATGTTAAAGCTTATTAATACTTTCATACCTGTTTGTTTCTGAACTGAATTTCAATGTTGTGGAAATCGAAACTTAAGTCCCTGGTGATGTGGGCGTGGTCAGTGTGTGTGTGTGTGTGTGTGTGTGGGAGGGGGGAGTGTCGGTTGTGTAAGAGTATAAATAGAGAGCAGGAGGGACACTCTGTCCTTTCTTTTCTCCGGACTTCTTCAGTCTGCAGGAGCAGAAACTCCGAGCGCTTCATGGTGAGAGTCTGGCGTTTGAGTTTCAGCTTTTAATTATTAATATAAACAATAAACAATAATAATGTTGTTGTGTTGTTCGTCCTCAGCTCTGCTGCTCCGAGAGGATTTCTTCAGTCATGTCGCCTCCGCTTGCATCCTTTCTGTAAGTTCTGTAATCATTTCTGACAACGTGTGTGTTTATTATTGTTCATCAGTGTGTGTGTGTGTGTGAGACTGCTTCAGCCTGAGACATCTTCAATATTCTCTAAGTGTAAAGCTAAAGCCTGAGCGGATCTGTATGTATAACTAGGTGTGTGTGTGTGAGTACAGCAGGTATATGTGTGTGCGTGTATATCTGTGTGTGTGTGTGTGTGTGTGTGTGAGCTGACAAGATTGTTTTATTCTCATCCTTACAGTTCTTTTGAAGAGGAAGAGGAGTTAAACCACACCCACCAAGGGGTGTGTCACTCAGTCCTTCTGTCCCCTGCGTCAGACCTCATGTGGGGGCCACGCCCTCCTGAAGAGGACCACGCCCTCCTGAAGAGGACCACGCCCTCCTGAAGAGGACCACGCCCTCCTGAAGAGGACCACGCCCTCCTGAAGAGGACCACGCCCTCCTGAAGAGGACCGCACCCCCCTTGCAGTCTGCACTCGGGGTCCAGTGGGTCTGCAGTGAACAGCGCCGGGTCAACCCTGACCTGCCAATCAAAACAAGACTCCAGAACCAACCACAAAAACCACAAAAGCTCTCTCTGGGTTCTGGTGTCTGTTTCTTGGTTGGCAGGTTTTGTGGTTGTCCTGCTGTTGAACAGAAACCGAACGTTCATCCTTCAAAGCTGTACGGCATTTTCCAACTTAACACAAAAAAATACATAAAAACAGTAAAGTTATGGAACAGGCCGCGTCTCTGGTGGCGTGTGTTTTTTTTAAATAAAGAATTTTGTCCTTATGTAACCTGACACAGGTGTGTAACGACGCAGTGGGAACTAAAAACACTTCTTATACTTTTGATCAGCAGAAGATTCTATACTTTATAACTGTAACTGAACGTCTATTACCAAAAGTTGAGGCGTCTCAGCCACACCCACTGCGCGCAGGTACGTGAGATCCAGCACACAGCCGTCCGATCTACAGACGAACACGTGAGCGACGTCAGTATCTCGGCTTTGAAATGAGAGAGTCGTGACCTCTCTGTCCCACGGTGCGAGTTTAGGGATGTTCTCAGATTTCCTCCATCCTTCGGGTGAGACACGAGTGCAGAGCTCTGAGGCTCGACTTTCTGAGATTCACTAATCATGGCAGATCATATGAACAATGGTTACAATCACAACACGGTACAAACATGTTTAACCTTTGATGTACAGGAATTGTTACAAATGGGTGTGGCCAGCTCCCTCGGGCCTCGGCTTAGGCAGACAGACCGGTCTGTTCAGGTGTGGGTGTGTGTGTGTGTGTGTGTGAACACAATGCTAATAGGGAACGTCATCAGCGATGGTCTCAGAGAAACGATGTCATTCTATAAAGTGTTATAAAACTGAGTTCTTCATTCTACAGCGAGTGAGACTAATCACACACACGCACGCACGCACGCGTGTGTTTGAGAGAGAGAGAGAGAGAGAGAGAGAGACACCTGGAGGTTGATGAAGTTCTCCCTGTGACGAGAAGAAACTCAGTTAAACAGATTATAACAAGAAACTGGAGACTTGGATCAGATTTGAAGATCAGCGAAAGTCATCCGGGAAATCCCCCAAACCCCCAATCCCACAATCCCCCAATCCCACAATCCCCCAATCCCACAATCCCCCAATCCCACAATCCCCCAATCCCACAATCCCCCAATCCCCCAATCCCACAATCCCCCAGACGTGCTGAGGAACATTCTCGGCGTCTTCAGATTTCCGCCGCTGGATGAGGGCGCACACACGAGTGCAGGTGTTGTTTAAATATCACACGAAGCTGAGATCGGAGGTTCTGACGTCGTCCATGCTAAAGTGAGAACTATAAAAGAACAAACAGATTGTTTACATAATCAGTACCAGTGCAAACATATTTAATCTAGCTTCCATTGACTAGTTTTCCAACCTGCGCACACACACACACACACACACACACTGAGCAGTTTAGGAAACAACACCAAATGGGCGTGTCCAAAACACCACGTTCCAGTGTAGGCCTTGACCTCAGTAACCTGCAGCGTGAAAATAAAAAAAACCTCAGACTGTCACACATGAAACTCCTGGAGTGATGATGGCTTTGGTGAGCAGACGGTCCACGTCCTCAGTAACTAATGTGCGCCTGCGTCGACACCGAACGCGGCGAGAGCGAACTTTTGTCGCCTGTCGCCGCCGCGCTTCGCCGCTCTGACGTAGACCGAACGCCTGTTGTTGAGTATTGCAGCGTTATGGTCGTTCAACACAAAGGCGTGACGGAGCCAATATCATGGAACAGATTTATTTATAACAAATTTGCACTGCACATTTTCTCTTTCTTAGCACAAAAAAAAAACCTCAGGTGCGTCCAGTAAAACATAACGCGCCGACGCAACATGTGCCCCTGGACTACAACTCGCGCCTCACAGTGGTTAAAATGAAAACACACAAGAGAGTACTTAAACAACTTGAGTACATGGAATAAAATATCTTAACACCTTTCGTGTGTTTAAAGGGGCCGCAAAGCAAACAAGCTTGTTGATCTTATGGAGACCAAAATGTGGAGGAAAACAAGAAATTGATTGATAGGAAGAACTGTATTGTAGAAATAAACAACGTACAAGGCATTTGTGTGCTGTGGCTTCTGCTCATTGTGAATTGCTAGTCTCATTTTATATATTTTTACTATTATATTATATTTCATATTATATTTAAGCACCAACAATTTCAGACTCCTTTGTCCACGCGTCCTTTTTTTTATTAATGTCCCTGTACACAAACAGAGACACGTCATTGTCATAAATAACCGGGAAACCCGCTACCGCAGTAATTCACTTCTCCTCCATTTGGCTTGGGATCTGATGTACAGCACTTTACAGCACTGCGTTCCGCGGAACCCGCTCGAGCGGAGGACCTCGACTTTTTTACTGGTTGCCGCTCAACCGCGTCACAGCTCACTATCATAAAGCTGAGCTGATGTCAACTCCCTTCGCCGCCCATTGAAAATGAATGATTTGGGAATGTTGTTCCCACCACAGACCTGAGAAACTGAGAACCGAAACCGTCATGTGGTTTTCTTTTCTGCACAAAATCTCCTTCTGAAAGAACAGAAAGTCAGAACAATGCTTTTAGGAATCTCACACAACCAGCACTTAACATCACATTAAAAAAACTTGATTTACACATCATCAGTGTTTCTGTGTGTTGGGAATTTATTTGGTCCTAATAAAGACTTGTCCAATACAAAACTGTAAATAGCTCTCTAGGTGATTGAAGCACTAAACCCCAAGAGTTTTAAACGATTATTAAAGTCCTGTAACACAGATACCGTACGACTCGTGAACACTCTGATGTATAACAGATAAGAGGCCGTCTCTCTAACAGGGAACCAGTAAATAAGTAAAGCCTTTATTTGTCACATATAAATTACAGCACAGTGAAATTCCTTCCTCACATATCCCAGTGTAACTGGGGTCAGAGCGCAGGGTCAGACATGGTACAGCGCCCCTGGAGCGGTTAGGGTTAAGGGCCTCGCTCAAGGGCCCAACAATGGCAACCTGGCTGAGCTGGGAATCGAACCGCCGATCTTCCGATCAGTAACTCAGTGCCTCAGCCCTCTGAGCCGCCACTGCCCAAGATGTAAATCTACATCAGGATGGCTGGAACAGAAAAGAATCAAGGTTTTGAAATGGATTAGTCAAAGTCCAGACTCGAACCCCACTGAAATGCTGAGGCGGGACCCAGTTTACTCCGTGTTCCAGGCCACATTTACACACTCCAATTCTGAGTGTTATAAGATTTCTAACGTCACACCGTTTTTCCTGGTATGTTTTTTTTTCTTTCTTGAATTTAGTTTAAGTGTAAAAGTGAAGCAGCACAGGACACAGTAATGTCTTTTGTTTTTCTCAATTCTGAAAGTAAAAATTGGTGTTCGATACAAGTTCAATAACACAGTCTAAGGGAATTCTCCCATTTAAGCAGAGTCCCAACACGTTCACACGTTGAGCGGCACCGGGGCCTCATGGACAAACAGATTTCAGACTGAGAACTAACCAGTGTTTCTAATACCAAACTGAAAATACAAAAGAAATACAAAATTCTGTTCACAAAAGAATAGAAATATAACTGTGGTTGCTGTGTTCAGTGGCTCCACTTAAGCACCGGTTATCTTGCAGCAGGACAACATACAGATTCTCACCAATCTCACTCTGAACATTTCTCCACATGTCTGACGAAACAGTCAGATGCACCTGAAACAGAAGATGCTTCAATGCTGCAGCAGAGGGTCTGACTTCCTGTTTTCATTCCCTCCGTATCCCTGTCAAACGTCAGTGCCATCCGGTGGCGTATGTAAAAACTGCATGTACTCTACAGAGTGAGCTACAATAAGGTTAAACTCAACATGAAGAATAGAGAAGGTGAGATTTTGAGATCTGGCTTTACAGCTATTACATTTTATTTGTATAGCGTTTTTAACAATTGTCATTGTAACAAAGCAGCTTCAAACAATCAAAAGAAAATTAGAGAAGGTTGTATGAAATGTGAAAGAATCTAAAATGATTCGATAAAAGGAAACCTGCAATTTAATGTAGATGTTTATATCATTGTATCTCAATCTAGTTATTCCTGATGTCACATGACCTACAGCAAGCCCCCCACTTACACAGATACAAACTTATTAAAAAGGTGTGATTATGATTAGGGACTTACTGATAAACACACAGTCCTGGGTATCAGTCTGACGCCGCCATCATCATCCACTCACACTAATCAGAATAAGTCTGTTCTGATTCAATTTAATAAAATCTATTTACTGGTAACTATAATCATTAGCTACTGTAGTAGTACAAATAACTACTGCTGTGTAATTAACACAGAGCTCTTCTTTCTGTCACTGAGAGACTGATGAGGTGGGACGCTACCAACACCAGGATCAACAACAACAACACCGGGATCAACAACAACAACACCGGGATCAACAACACCCCCAGTAACAGCCGACGTCTTCACTCCAGTTCATCACTCCACTCTTTCCACGATGGTTTTCTTTAAATCACACAACACAAGCTTCATGTTTGAACTGAAGTTATAGTTTATTTGACCAAATATATATAAAATAACTCTGAACATTAGAACAAATCTGAATATATTAACAGGACATGTGCAGGATTTACACATGAATCATTTAGTCATTATATAAATATTAAACTTGTCACTGGTTTAAGGTCAGAGTTACATACACACACGTGTTTATCAGCAGAGTTAAAGGAGTTTTTTGGCAAAAATGATGCGCAAGAAATTCTGTAAATCTGTGTTTGGCCCTCAGAGTTAATTATCACTGATCAAAACACACACACACACACACACACACAGGCAGTACAGGCACTTCTTTTATCAAACCTCCCGAAATACACACACACACACACACACACACACACACACACACACACACACACACACACACACACACAGTGTGCATAACAGAGTCCCAAATCTCCAGGAAAGACGGCGAGAAGGACATCCGGCCCACACCAGCAGACACGCCCACTTTTAGTGCAGACCTTCATTACAGCCGACTTACTGAAGACCAGGACCAGAATACACACCTACAGGGGGGAGAGGGGGGGTCAGTGAAACTCTGAAATGGTGTGTGTGTGTGTGTGTGTGAGAGAGAGACGTACGGCAGTGAGTGGAGCTCTAACAGGTGTGTGTGTGTGTGTGTAATTAGGAGCGCTGCAGTGGCACTGTGTCCATGTGTGCGTTCAGCTTCAGCTCGTTCTCCAGGATCTGTAGAAGCTGCTGCATGGAGGGAAGATGACCTGATTCCAGCTTCGACCAGACGGGGACATCTATGCATGTGTAGACACACACACACACACACACACACACACACACACACACACACGCAGGTTTAAGAAAAACCTTAAAGCTGAGACTGCTCTAAACACACACACACGTCTGTAGTCCTGACTCACCATTCAGTGAGATCTCGAAGGCTCCTGTAGATAAACACTGATTCTCTATCATGTTTGTGAAGAAGAACACCATCATACAGGCGTACACCTACACACACACACACACACACACACACACACACACACAGAGAACATACAAATCTCCTCACACAGAATTGACGACCCTGACTCACACACAAAAAACCTGATCAGTACACACTCCCCCCTCCAGTCAGTGTCAGTGTGGTAAAACACATGTAAACAGGTGAAAGCCCAAGCTGTGGCGCTCAGAGAGTACCTTATTCTCCTGTCCCCAGGCCCAGACTCCAGGACTCTGCATCCCGAACAGGACGAATGGATCCCTCCCCACGACAATCAGGACGATTACAGCAAACTTCAACACGGAGATAAAAGAGGCGATGTGTCTGCAGGAGAGAAACACACTCACTAAACCTGTACTGAAAACACCTGGGCTGAGGAACGAGTATGCGCGCACACACACACACACTGAGGAAAGAGGACACACACCTGTAGATAGGTGCAGGGAGGTAGTTCTCCCCTTCTATGCGGATGTCTGGATACCTCTGGTTGAGAACCCGAGTGTACTCCTCAAACACCCGCCTGTACCCTCAGGAGACACTGCAGAGACACAACACAGCACTTAATCAACACCTGCGCCAGGTCCATCACATTTCATTAATATATGAATTTACTAGTGTTAGCACGCATCGCTAACGGTTAGAGTTTGTAGAAACAGTTAAAATGTTAAATCTAATAATAATGTGCTGATATTTAATGTAATGAGTGATATTATTATTATGATTATTATTATTATTATTATTATGATTATTATTATTATTAGAGGTTGAAGTCCACGTCCATGTGTGTGTGTCTCTCTGTACAGCAGAACTCTCTGTCTCACTTATTAATAGACAGAAATCACATTCTGTAAGGCTGAGTATCTGACGCCTTGTTTACACTAAGTTGTACTTCTTTGGTGCTCAGACAAACACACTCCCTGTTCGGTAATCGGAGAGAGAATCACAGATGAGAAATGGAAAAAGTCGATCAGATAAAGATGAAGTTTCGTCTTAAAACGACTCCGGCGTGTTAAAATTCACTTCTACCACTTCAGCGCTGTTATTTCAGCCAAAGTGAAAATCTGAACTAATCCCAGTCAAAATATTCACTTTATCTTCTCATTAATATCTATTGGTGCAGGTGTTTGTTTACATTGAGACAGCAGCGCATTAGTAGCTTAAAATATTAAATCCCACACATAACTGTTCATAACATCACTTTTACTCCACATTTAGATTTCACTGATGGTGCAGATTAAACTTTATAAATGACCTCAATCTGTATATAATCTTATAATAACTCACGCTTTCTAACACACTCATGTGGTCACGTGTTATACACGTCACTGTACACTAGGGGGCACTACATGCACCTGTGGGGTCCGGCGTGTCACGTGACATTCTGTCACACAGGAAACTGTTTACAGTTTCAGCATAATAGTAAGAATGTGTTCTAACGCCCGTTTGTTTATTCGGTGTACCGCGATGCTAACATGCTAAACTCCTGACAGGAATCCGCACTGCTAACGTTAGCTCCACAGGCTAATCCACTTCCGCCTCTCCCCGAGCTTCCACCTTACCAGAACTGGAACCTGAGCAGCGGCCCGGTTGTGTACTGCATCCTCAGCTTTTTAACGCTGCCGTTATCCGCCGTGGTGGGAGAGGAGTGATACACACACAGCGCACACAGGAGCAGCAGCGACACACACCGCGCCGCCATGGTGCTGAGCACGCGCACTACTGCTTCTTCTTCTTCTTCTTGTGCGTGTAGCGCTCCCTCTGTGTCAACACTACCACTTGCTGGACTGTAGTGGAATTGCAGCCTGTGCAGAACTGATAAACCCAGTTTACATCCAGCTAATTTGTAACACACACGTGCACAGTTACTGAATGCTGGCCTGAGCAAAATATTGTTGCCTCACACCTCCAGGGTGAGGGTTCGATTCCCGTCTCTGTGTGTGTGGTGTTTGTATGTTCTCCCCGTGCTTAGTGGGTGTCCTCCAGGTACTCCGGTTTCCTCCCACAGTCAACAAGCAGGTTACATTAATATGTGTATAAAAAAATACATATTACATATCCCAGCTGCTCAGGTAGGCATGAGCACAGAGTCAGCCATGATAAAGCGCCCCCTGGAGTAAGAAGCGTTAAGGGTGTGGCTCAAGGGCCCATTAGTGACAGCATGGTGGCGCTGTGGCTTGAGCACCCACCTTCTGGTCAGTTTCCCAAAAATCTCAAAACATTGATATCAGCGCCAGACAACAACAGTCACATGACTGTAGATAACAGTCAAACTCCAGAAGATACAAAAACATTAAAAAAAAAAAGTTTATCTAAATTAAACGCCTAATCAGCACCGAGTGTCAAAGCGTACCCAGTACATGGTACTGAATGTAACAGAACTGCCTTAATATCACCACACGAGGCACACAGGACGTCTACACTTTTAATATTTATGTGCAGATGAATCAGATTTGTTTCACTATTACATTCGAAATCTTACATCTTTTACCTTACGTCAAGCATCTAATAAAAAATATAAATGTAAATAAAGTTATGTCATTGTAATTAAATTTGTAAAGGTTGGATACACTGTGTAAAGTATTTTAGAGGAGAGAGGATGAGGAAGAAGTATTCGATGGAATTTCCTAAGAGCTGAAGACAGGACTAGAAAAGAAGATTTAAGCATGAAAGAAAGAGGACCAGAAGGTGGCGCTGATACACTGGTAGAGGAAACTTCTTGGTTAAACACCAAAAAGACTAGAGAAATCAGAGCCGGCCCAAAGCATAAGCGAACTAAGCGGCTGCTTTGGGCCCCCATGGCCACCAGGGGGCTCCAGTATAGTTCTTTTGTGATATATTTTGTTAATGGACAATGGTCATTATACAAAAATACAATATTAAATAAAAAACAACAACGCAATATTAAACAAAACAAAAACCCCATCATGTAAACGGGGATGTGAGCAGAGTCAGACCGTTACTGTGATTATTGGAGCCGATTGAAGAGGCAGCAGCACTGCAGCAAAACCATCATAAATGTCACAACAACAACAAAAAGAAATCCTTCGGGTGCAGAGCAAAGAAAAAAGAAGAAAAGTGAGGAAGAGGAAAAAACTAAAGGCATGTTAATGAGAAAATGAATTAAAACTAAGCTATCTTGTGAGCTAACGTTAGCTGGCGAGTTAATTAACAGCCTCGGTAGCCTATCACCTTGTTCATGTTGGAATAAACATCCTTAAATAGATCTTAATATATTATAATAAATTAGTAAGAAGGTTTTAGATGAAAGTTTCTGACTTTTCTGGGTATATATTTTAGTAATAAAAATTTGCTCCTGTTTTAACTTTGATTATTTACATTAGGCTGCCTAGCCGAACGTGTCTGAGCATGGAGGGGTGAGGGTCCAGTAGTGGCAGTCCTGCAGTGACGGGGCTTGAACCCCCCGATCAGTGTCCAACAACACCAAGTTACCCTCACCCCTGTCGTTTAGAAATAAGCTAAATAATTAAATTTAAATACAAATCTACACATTTGATACAAATTTAACAGGATAAACACAGAGCTGTAAATGTTAATTCCATAACTGGTTCCTGCGTCTATGATTTACATTTAATATTTACATTTATTTCCATGTTACATTAAATTTCATGTTTGAATTTCCGTTCTGGAGGATGGGAGCTAACGGAGTACATGTGGACTACTGAGTTACTGTACTTAGTACCAATTTCACATGTCTGTACTTTACTTTAATTAGTTTTATTAGAGAATAGTTTGTACTTTGACTCCACTCAAACCACTCAAACAGCAAATATCTGTACTTTTACTTCACTACATTTCTGCATAGTGTGTAGTATTTGAAGTGGGAATGGCGCCTCCTGCTGACTATTATGTGTAATTGTATTTGAGACATGATGGAGAATCTCTACTTTTCCTCGAGTGCAGGATTTGTGTTGTTTGTCCTCCTCTACATGAAGGTGAATCTTTCAGCCCAGTAGAGGACGTGTTTAGACTTGAGCAATAAGAGAATGCTCTAACTGATATAATATTGCCTGTTTACGATCAGTGTTAGAAGTGCGTGTTCTGAATGATGGTGTCCTTCTCCTTGTTGTGCGCCAGGACAGACATGGAGCCGAGACGTTCCTCAGGAGGTAAGCAGCACATCTTCCTCACGCAGGCTTTCCCACAGCGCAGCGTGCAGCCTGGCCGTAACGCAGCGTCCTCGGGGAGCGAGGTCGAGAACTCGGGCTGCACCGTCCGGCGCTTCACCCCGAACCTCCTCAGAACCTCCGTGATGCTGCGCAGGAGTTGAGAACACTCGTGCGTGCTGAGACCCGGCGAACAGTGAACGTGCACCGAGGCCACGACACACGTCTTGGAGAGCTGCCACACGTGGAGCTCGTGCACGGCCAGCACGCCGGGGACACGCCCGATCGCCGCGGCCAGCTCGTCTGTGCACAGGCCGGGCGGAGACGCCTGGAGCAGGAGTAAGACGTGACGCCGGAGCTCAGGAACCATCACTGCCAACAGAACCAGCACGGTGAGCGTGGAGAACCCCGGGTCCAGGTACACGATCACATCACAGCTCCACTGAAGGCTCACACAGTGCAGGTGGAGGAGTCCGTTCAGCAGAACCAGAGCAGAACCCAGGAGACTGTGGAACGCTGTGATGATGCTCCTGATACACACACCCGCGTCACGCCGCTGCACCGCTGTTTAAATGACACCAGACGGTAACATGATCGTCAGTGTACACACACTCACGTCTAGACATATTCAGGCTTAGTGGAGTAACAAACAATTAATATCGGATTAAATATGTGTGAATTAAACACGTGAACGGTGGAGGAACAGCAGTGTGGACATGTGACCAAAAGTAACCGGACACACCAACTTCATCTTGAATCAGTGACGGCTGCTTAACGCAGTGCAGAATGTCTGATGAGGATGTTTTACACTTTTCAGTTTGCACAGATTTTAATTATGATGTGTGTTAAAGCTTCACTTCATTTCCATGAGAGAATAAATAAAATAAAATAAAATAAACACACCCCAGTTTGTGTTGTGATGCGTGAGGAACGGTCCTTACCGGCGCGGCCTGAGCCGCCGCCGCTGCGTGTAGCTTCTCCTCCGACTGTTCCTGTGTGAGTGGAATCATGGGAAGTGGCCTTGGGCTGAGGATGAATGCGGCGACGTTCTGCAGAATAAAAGATTAATCAGCATCAGACCTGCTGGAGTTAAAGGTGCTTCTGTCTCACCTGTCCTGTGTTCTGTAACTCCTGCATCTGTTTGTCTCAGTCCTCTCCACACCAGCAGCAGAAGGTTAAACAGCAGACTGACCGCACCTACAGCCGTGGCCAGTAGAGGGTGCTGTAAGGCGTGAGGCTGCAGGATGTGGCCCAGGATATGGAAGCCGATGGAGACGCACAGCGAGGAGAGCAGCAGGGACGAGATCAGACCTCCGACCGGCCGCACACGTGTCCTGACGTACTGAGATCCATCAGAGAACTGAGACGCGCGGATCTCAGCGGCGCCCGAGTCTGGACACGCCTCATCCTGAGGTCCTGTAGCTCCGGGTTTTGCGGAGATGCTGGGGTTCTCTTCAGAACCTGAGATGATCATGTGAATGAGGACGTAGAGGGTGTGGAAGCTGTCCACCATGTTAATCAGGGAGTTACAGAGACATCCGGCCGTGATCTCACACAGCAGGAGCAAGCACGTCAGGACCAGCATGCACCTGTGCACTGGCCCCGTCCACACCGCTGACCTGTCCATCACACGCCTACAGCACACATACATGCAGACACACACACCATGGCACGTTAAACTTCTCTTACAGTACAGATATCTATTAGTCCTGACCAACCTTCCTCACTCCTCCTCATCCTCACGTTTCTCACTCCTACAGACTCACACACACTGGACAGGTGGACAGGTGAGGACTGGAAGGACACCAGGTGCTTTAAATGTCCATCTGTCTGGTGTGTGTGTGTGAGAGAGTCTCAGTCTTGTTCTCCTCTGACAGTAGAGGAACCTCATGTGGTCTCCTCCTGCTTTAACGCCTCTAACTCCAGGTTCGAGTCGCACCAGCACCGGGCCGCGTGTAGACGCACGCCGATCGGACTCTCTCTCGTTCTGGTGTTGGAACTGAACGTTCCCTGCAGTTCCTGTCCTGTGTGAGTTCAGGCGCGGTGCTGATGCCATGTGATTATAGGTGTTCCTAATAAAGTGGACGTCCCAGCGTCCAGAGCAGGAATGTCACATTCATCCGTTTACTTTCCCTCATATTTAAACCTTTACAGAACAGCAGGTCAAAAGTAAAACCCTGCTGGTGTCTGCGCATCTGTGTTTGTTCTAATCGCAGTGACGGTGATAAACTACTGATGTGGGTCACAGCGCCCCCTGTTGAAAACACACTGTAACCTGAACTAAATAAATAAAACAAAACAGTAATGAAAAATATCAAATAAACTATGCTGAGATGAAAACTATAAAGCTGAACATTATTCATTAGTACAAATTATTCAGTTCCTGTGGTTATTTATTAGTAATAGCTGTGATATTTATTATTATTATTTACTTTCACATGGATAAAAAATAAAACACACACACACACACACACACACACACACACACACACACACACACACCCTCTGATTTCTGACTTGAATTCACATTTTTTTAAATGTCACCGACTGGTTAGTAAATAAAATGAAATGAAATAAAATAAAATCATTAAATTAAATTGAATACTATACACACAATCACATGTCAAAACATTATAGGAATGTGGGACTGATCATTACAGAATAATCAATTAATTAGATTAGAATCAACTTACTGTCATTGTGCAGAGTGAAATACGCAAACAGCATGCAGTGTAAACACAATAAACACCAAAACACTCACCTTTAAATGAGATTCTTCTCCAAGACGTTGTGGTTTTCTCAGCGTGACGTCTCTCTCTGTCTCTGTCTGTCTGTCTGTCTGTCTCTCTCTCTCTCTGTGGTTTAAATCTCAACAGCACGACCTCACGACCTGAAAATCCTCAAGAAAGTCACTTTCCCTCAGGATTTACAGCCACCTCGTCCCCTCCTGCATCTCCCGAGTGTGTGTGTGTGTGTGTGTGATACATTCCTATATAGATCAGAATCTCTCGAGCCTCTCAGAGCTCTAATCACCATCATGTGAGACGATTCTCTCTCTCTCTCTCTCTCTCTCTCTCTCTTTAACCCCTAGAAAGTTAATTCAGGAGATGAATTAAAGGATTTTGAGACTGGAACACGTCTTCACTTCAGTAACAAATCTACAATGTTTATAAAGAATAGTGTCAGCCATTAACCCCGCCCAGAAGACCACCACTGGAACTTAATCCCATCACACCTAATCATAACTCCGCCCCCAAGTTTAAGAAATCAGACATTCAAAAAAGGTGAAAACTGATGATGTGCGTGAAATGGACCAAAAAATACTCGCATCCTGTTTACAAACTGAATAAATAAATAGCTCAAAAAAGTCAAGTTCTTTAGGAAAATGGAGCAAAAGACAACAGATCGGCGTTAAACATCGTCTACTGCATCGCTTCAACACCACTGGGACATTTTTCATCAATCTTACAAAAGCTTAATATTTCTCACCTGAAGAGATCAAACCAGGAGTAAACTTGTGCATCAATAAGCGGATTGAGACATGACTGTCGTCCTGCCGAGAGAGAACGTCTTTAACAAAGACAATGTAATGATTCTGCACTAAAAGGTCAGATAGAAGGGTCAAAGTCTGCGAGTCTGGATAGGTCAGGACACTCAGGGTTCTGCCTCACTGCGCTCCTGTTAATAGTTAAAGACTTCCTGTGGTTTATTTGGGCCGAGGCAGCAGTTACAACAGGGACGTGGACCGGTCTCAGACCTCATCAACACCGAAGTAACCTGGGACATTTTTCATCAATCTTACAAAAGCAGGGACACCGGGACAGACGGGACAGACGGGACGTCTCGCGTCACGGAGCCGACTGCAGTGGTGAGAGTTCCTCCAAGGCTCGCCTCAGGATCCGCTTGTTCTCGAGTGATCCGGCTCAGAGCGGAGAGAACACTCAGGTTATTGTCAGCACAAGGAGGAACTTCCTCAACGTGTGTGTGCGTGTGTGTGTGTGTGCTATATGAAGCGGCCCAGCTCTGTCTCCAGGCCGTCCACGCGTAAGGAGAAACAGTAAGACAATAACGATCCTGTTTGAAGGTCACGAGCGCTCATATGACGGTTATAGATCAGTGTGTGTCTCCTGTTTCGAAGGTCATGAGATAATCCACATCCAAACACCACTGATACAACGTGAAGGAAAAGTTAGCATCCCCTCACAACACAGCGTAGCCTTATTCATAAAGAAACAAAAAACATTGTATTTCAGATTTAGTTTTTTTCCTGATATGATTTCACCAAAAATCATTCAATGAGTTTAAAAGTTTACACCCCCTTTATAAACGTGATGAATATATTCCCTCTTAAAATGAAGTCAATGCTGTAAGATGCAGAAGGAAGCGTTTTATACCCCACTGAGATTCCCACTGTTCATAGACATCAAAATGATTAATTCAGAAAAGCATCTCAGACATACAGATTTTCATTACATGCATTTATTTGAGAGAGAAACAAACAGAAATGGCCACACGCACGTCTCACTGTGGTCACCAGCACGTTTCTGAGTCACTGAACAGGTCAGATAAAAATTTAAAAATTAAAGCATTACAAACGTTGGATGGTCGGAGGCGAGGCGAGGCGAGGCACGGAGAGCGCTGATGATGCGGATGTGCAGGTCGACCTGCGGATTCCAGCAAAGTGCTAAAGCCCAGAGCCAATCAGAGGCCAGGGACTGCAATAAATTAAAAACAAAATCATGCTTTATAACCACCACCACCACCATCATCATCATCATCCTCATTCTATATGCTAGATGGTGTGTGTGTGTCTCTCTGGCTCCCCCTGCTGGCTGTAGCTGTAGTGTCACCCCACAGAACTATATAGTGTCATGTTTATTAATTTCACCAACTTTCATCCTCTCTCATCCTCGCCCTAAACATCTCGACTCCCTGAAACAGTGTGTACACTCGCCAGTCCTGATTTTATACATACAGAATCAACGTAAACCCCCGAAAAACATCTCCCTAACCCTAAAAAAAGTATAATTGCTCTTTATATTCTCTGAAAATATACACCAATATGGGGGGGGGGAATCTTTAAAAACCAAATCCCTCAGTAACAACTAATAAAAGACAGACTGGGGGAAAGAGGAGAGAAACATAAATCACTCAGAAAGAAAAAAAAATCTTGATCTAATAAAATAAATAGAAAACAAATTATTTCTGAAAGCAGCAAAAATAAAGAGGATGATTAAAGGCGAAGTGTTAAACAGGAAAGGCAAAACGAGACACAGCAAGAGACACACACGTCTCTGTGTCAAGGTTTTAGTGTCATGTCTTTATGAGAGGAAAACGAGAAACATCTGGAAAGATCAGCCAAGGTGGAAGAGACTCCCGAAATCCCAGACCTGGAACACTGCCTCGGATGTCCAGAAGTGTTCGGAGTCAGAATCATGAAATCTAGAAGATTAAAACATGTGTAAGATCTCTCTCTCTCTCTCTCTCTCTCTCACACACACACACACACACACACACACACACACACACACACACACACACACACACACACACACACACACACAGAGTGAGAGAGGGAAAGAGAGGCGGAGTCAAAGATGAGTTCAAAGAATGGTTCCTGAACAGAACCTGAGCAGGAACAAACAGAAAAGACAGAACATCTCTCTCTCTCTCTCTCTCACACACACACACACACACACACACACACACACACACACACACACACAAACACACACACGTCTGCTTGTAATCAGTCCTTAAAGTCAAAGTGAAACTGGTGATGTAAATTGTCCGACTCTGTGACTCCGCTCCCCCTGCCACTGTGATGTTGATTGTCCACATGGGGGCAGCAGTGAGAACTTCATTTGCATGCGTTTTCATTTGTTTTTTTATGTGTGTGTGTGTGTGTGTGTGTGTGTGTGTGTGTGCGTGTCTTTGGTTTGTGCCAGGCCCCGGGTTTTTACAGGATCATCAGGAGGAATGTAGGGAGAGACAACAGCATCGCTTAAAGGAAAAAAAACAAAAGGTTTTGATTGTGTGCGGTTGTGTAGTGACGATGTTGTGACGATGTTGTGACGATGTCTCGGGGGTGAGTGAGGATCCGCGATCCAGCTGTTCTTTGACTGTGTAATGAGTTTAAATGGTCTGTCGGAGAGTTGGGGTGTGAAGGAGCCGCAGGAGGACGAGAGCGAGACTCCGGGCTCAGTGACGCTCACAGACTATTCACACACTCCCCCATCGTCTCTGCACACGGTTCCACCCTGTGACACACACACACACATCACAGATTTAATCACATGTTCACAAACGGTAAAGCGGTTATCAACTGCCGTTCCTTAACGTCTACTTAACGCTACACGGAGGTCCGACACTCGCACGCCTCATTAACATAACGCTGAGGATTAAAACCCTGCGTCTCCCTCTGAACTCCACCTGTTCATGTGTGTGTGCTGCTGTTTAATAAAGCCCAGAGTCCACGAGGGGAACTGCACGTCCTACACTACAGGAGTTATTAGCGGACATGATGGAGGCGGTCCCATAGTCAATTTTTAAATAAAGTTGTAGATGCTGCTCAGCTATTAGAGATAAATGATTAGATTTAGATCATTAACGCTGGAGTGGTGTTCAGTCTCACCGCAGATGCAGCGCTAAGCGGCGTCTCTGCCTGCGTCCAAACTGGCGTCCAGCAGAAGCTCCTCCAGGTCCTGACCGCAGCTCAGCTCCGCCGTCACGCTCACTGGAAAACCACAGAGAAACACCTGTGTTACAACACTGCGCTAAAAACACCCGCCACCCGCGCTGGAACGGCGCGGTGAACTCACTGTGCTCCATGACGCAGCAGGCCGCTTTATGTGCCTCGGGCTCCAGCAGGTGCAGCGTGAACTCTGGCTTCAGGCCGTTCGGCAGGGTGCCGCCTGGAGGTGGCGCTGTGTCGACTCGCTCCACATCCTCTGCTGTAGAACAGCCGTGCACCGTCTCCAAGCCCTGTTCCAGTGAGGCGTCTTTATCCAGCTGTCGATCGTCGTTTGGCGTCTCTGAGTCCAGATGCTGTGTGAGCTCCTCCTGCAGGTCACCAGTGGGATCACTCCTGCTTGGTTCCTTGTGCTCTCCTTCAGGAGTTTCCAGCTGATCCTGGAGCAGGTCCTCTGCAGGGGCAGTGTGATGGATCTGAGCATGCTCAGTGTGCGTGTTTTCATCGCTCTTTGCATCCTGGTCCGGTCCTGGGCTGGGACTGGGTTCCTGCTGCCCTTGGCTGGGTGTAGAAGGATGCGCCACTGTGGTACTGACTGATGGTTCTGGTTCTCCTGGTTTAGACTCTGCAAGAGTGGTGTGATGGACCTCAGCATGCTTACTGTCCACAGTCTCCTTTCTCGTCTTTACCTGGTCCGGTTCTGGCCCGGTATCGGGTTCCTGCTGCGCTTGGCCGGGTGTGGTACTGACTGAAGGTTTATATAATCCTGATTTGGACTCTGTTGATGCTCGTGAAGGTTGCTCAGATGTCTCCTGAGTTGTGGTGGTTCCCTCTGCACGCTGTGGTTCCTGAGAGACTCTCTGTTGTTCTGCAGAGGACCCAGAAGGGGTTTTATTCTGTGCCGCGGGCTTCGCCAGGCCGCTCTGCTGCTGCTGCTCAGGGGGACTTTCCACTCGCGTCACCATGAAGATCTTGTGTCCTCTCCCAGGGCTGGACACAGAGAAGCAGCGGCCGGGTGAAGACTGTGTTCCGCTCGATACACTCGCTTCCGTCACTTTGATCCCTGACATCGTGTCTGGCGTCCCGCGAGTGGAGCTGGGAGTATTAATGGGCGGAGTCGGGCAGGAACTAAGGGTGGAGCTTTGGGAAGGTGGGGTTCGGTTCAGGGGCGATGTCTGTGCAGTGGGTTTTGTCTCTTCGTCTTCATCAGTGTCGGTGTCGGAATCCGAGTCGTCCTGCGTTGCTGGGGTTCCGTCTTCATCGTCTCCGATTTCACTCGGCTTCTCACCCTCCTCCTGCTCCTCCTCATGCTCCTCTTCCTGCTCCGCCTCCTGCTCCTCCTCCTGCTCCTCCTCCTGCTCCGCCTCCTGCTCCGGATGCTTCTCCTCCTCCTGCTCATCTTCCTCGTGTTCATTCTTCTGTTCCTCTGAGACCTGATCTCCAGCGTCCACCTCGCCATCAGGAGGCGGATCCTCAGTGGCGATTTCAGCCATGGACACCGACTGCCTCATCTGCTGCAGAGACTCCTCCTTCTCTTTAGCAAGGACGAAGTTGCGCTTGCAGCCGTTCTGGATGTCGGTCAGCAGGGTGCGCTGTGTCTCGATAAAGCTCTTCACCTGAAGTGAGAGACAGACAGACAGAGAGACAGAGGGAACACAAAGGAAATATCAAACCTGAACAGGAGACAGTGGCAGACGAGCTTTTATCTGAGTAAGTGATAAAAACACTTACGTTATAAGTGTAATGTCACAGCGCCCCCGTCTGGACCATTTACAATTAACATTATAATGAACTAAACCCAAACCTCACCTGCCCCTCTGACCTTCAGTAAGAACACTCTGTATAGGAACGGGAGACTGCTGATCAGATAAACAAACCTCTTCTGTAAACTCCATCAGGGTTGTGAACGTGCGCATGTGTGTGTACGCATGTGTGTGTGTGTGTGTGTGTGTGTGTGTGTGTGTGTGTGTGTGTGTGTGTGCGTGTCCCACATCCCCTCTCACCGTCTCTTTCTTGGGTTCTCGGTCCAGGTCGAGGCGGAGCAGGGACGTGTTCACCTTCAGAGCGAGTGACAGAGCCATCAGGCCTCCGGTCTTTATCTCGTTCTCCCGCAGGTCCAGACGAAGCAGTCGTGGGCTTTCTGCGAAAAACTCTGCCACAGCCACGGCACCTTAACACACACACACACACACACACACACACACACACACACACACACACACACATCGGCAAATCATTCCAATACTCTAGAGCACTGCAGTAATACCTCCAATCCCCAGACCTGGTTTAAATTGAACAGAAACAGTAAAAAGATGCGGTAAACCCACACACTCGCAGCTTCTCTGTTGTGTGTGTGTGTGTGAGAGGCCCTGAGCTCGTACCCTCACACGACAGCTTGGTGGAGGCGAGGCCGAGGCGCAGCAGCGAGCGGTTGGAGATCAGACCATCCTTCAGCTTCAGCACACCCTCGTTACCGATTGCATTGTTCCCCAGATTCAGCGTCTCCAAACTCTGAGTACACGGCTGGAGAGGAGAGAGAGAGAGAGAGAGAGACGCAGTGAGACAGTGTGCATGTGGGTCGAGTGTTAAACGCAGTGAGACAGGTCTGTGTGTAAGATTAACATCTAATAATGATTAGATTTGGTTTCTGATCTGATCACAGCAGCAGCTTCAGGATGAGATTCAGACCAACACACACTAAACAAGAGCAAGAGATCGTATACGTGTGTGTGTGTGTGTGTGTGTGTGTGTGTGTGTGTATATATATGTGTGTGTTTGTGTGTGTGTGTTTGTACCAGGGCAGAAGCAAGGTAGCCCATGCCGTTGTGTGTGAGCTGGTTGTTCCAGAGCACCAGAGTGACCAGACCTTTCCTCTGTTCCTTTAGACCTTCACAGATGTAGGCCAACCCTGCACACACACACACACACACACACACACACACACACACACACACGATCACAAATATTAAACCTAGTTAAGGAAAAGTAAATTAGATAAAACATTTTTAAAAATCATGTTCTCTCACTATAGTTAACACAGAGTGTAGTGATGTAATGACAACAGATATTAAACAGAGTGAGAGAGACAGCTGTGTGAGAGGTGAGACAGGTGTGTGAGAGGTGAGACAGGTGTGTGAGAGGTGAGACAGCGGTGTGGAGGTGAGACAGCCGTGTGGAGGTGAGAAAGCTGTTAGACAGCGGTGTGGAGGTGAGACAGCCGTGTGGAGGTGAGACAGCCGTGTGGAGGTGAGACCTGAGTCGAGGACGTGGTTGTTCCTCAGGTCGAGAATGTGGATGTTGTAGTTAAACTTGAGCAGGTTTCCCAGCTGAGCCGAGTCCTGCAGCCCGTTCAGTTTATTATCAGCCAGGTAAAGTTCACGCAGGTTCATGTTCATCTTCAGAGCTGTAGCTGTGTGTAGCACACACACACACACACACACACACACACACACACACACACACGTTCATGTCTCATCCACTGTACAGATCACACATTACAGTTTCTTCTGTACTGCTTGTGTCTGATCCGGGCTGATGTAAGCGGCGTGTCTCACCCAGCAGCATGAGGGGACGTCCCGACAGTCCAGCGTTCTCCAGGTGCAGCACCGTCAGACTGCCGCTGATCCTCAGAGCCCGAGCCACAAACGGAGCCGAATGGTCCAGCAGCGGAGTGTTCCTCGCATCCAGGTACTGCAGAGAACTCGTCTGGACACACACACACACACACACACACACACACACACACACACACACATTATATATACAAAATTTTTAAAAAAATAAAAAGCTGTGTGACCCAGAGTTAAACTGCAGAAAATATTTTTAAAACGTAAAAATTCTCATATTTGTCATTAACAGGTTATTATTTCAGTAGGAGGGTCTGAGCTGTCAATCAAACACAGAAAGGAGGCGGGCCATTACAATACAACAGCGCCCCTTGATCAGAGATGGAGATGATGTTTTTTTGTGGTGACCTCATAATGAAGACTAAATGCCGGCGCGTCACACTGACATGAACGTACAGGCGCTCTGACCCTCACCTTCCTCATCATGTGGGCGGCGGCCTGCCAGCCGCGAGTGCCGATGTGCTTGTTGAAAGAGATGTTCAGGTGAGTGGCGGACTCGTAATACTCGATCATATCGAATAGCGCTGATGCTCCCTGAGACACACACACACACATTATTTTAGAGTATTTTACAAGAGGCTTTTAAAAAAGATCAGATATTTTACATTAGACACACACATCTATGTGACTTTTCTGCTAGTGTTACCATGACAACAGCATAAACATCAAACTCCATCACAAACCAAGTTATAAAAGTGTTTTCTATTCACGATCTTTAAAACAGAAGTAAAACACGTTTTTTTTTCAACAAAATATTTTACCAACTCAAAGTGAAAACACAGAAGTGATCACTATTAATATTTATTTGGTTATTTATTGAATAAACTGCATAAAAATGCAGAATCTCTTTCGATATATAATAAAAATATATTTATTTTCACAGCAGTGAGGATTATACACTCCGTCACTCAGGAGCAACTCCTAACCCTGAGTGAGGACACAGGTTTGGTGATTAGACTTGTGTGTGTGTGTGTGTGTGTGTGTGTGTGTGTGTGTGTGTGTGTGTGTGAGACTCACTGTGGAAATATAACCCAAACAAAACCAAAGCCGATGTTAAACATTGGGGTAATCTGGCAACCATGCACTGTGCAATCTCTTTAAATCACAACATTTCCAGCACTGTCTGAGTCAGTCCACACACACACACACACACACACACACACCTAATCACCAAAGTGCTGTTTGGATTTTCACTGGAGTGACTGATGATATAATTAGTTTGGCCTTGGTTTGGGTTGCCAGATTGGACTGTTGTTTTTACGGCGGTTGTCCTCCAGTAAGTTGCAATACCACCGAATTCTGCTCTGCGCCTTTAACACTAACCTTGGTTTTGTTTGGGTTGCCAGATTGGGGCAGTGGTGGATCAAGATTAAGGTTGTAGGTTACTGGGCTTCTGATCAAAAAGAAGGTCTGGGGTTCGAGCCCCGGCACCGCCTAGTTGCCACTGTTGAGCTCTTGAACAAGGCCCTTAACCCTATCTGCTCCAGGGGGCGCTGTATCCCTGACCCTGAGCTCTGACTCCAGCTTCCTAACTGTGATATGTGAACATTATTAATCCCAAAAAAGTGAAATTGTACTAATTATTAATTATAATTATTATTGGACACCTTGTTTAAATTGACTTAAATAACAGAGGAAGGGGGGTTGGGGTAGGGGAGTGTCGGTGTGGGTATGACTTTATTTAATCTGGCAACCTTGGTCACAATGCTACTAATCCTACAGTACTGCTGTGTGTGTGTGTGTGTGTGTGTGTGTTGATAGTGATTTTTCTGTGGCTACAGTGGAAGTTATCAACACACACACACACACACAGTGAGAAGGTGTGGGGAGGAGTTTATGACGAGCACACAGTAGGAAGGAGAACTCGCTCAGTAAATAAACACAAGAGAGACGCAAGCACTCTTCACCATGTGTGTGAGTGTGTGTATGCGTGTGCGTGTGTGTGCATGCGTGTGTGTGCATGTGGGTGAATCTCATCTGAGAACAGTTGTGTCTGATCTCAGAACTCACATCTTCATCCAGGTTCGTCTGCTCGAGATCCACAAGTTTAAACTGCACTCGTTTAAAAATCTCCTCCAGAGACTCACACGCCCGGTAGTCCAACTTCTCACCTACACACACGTGTATGAATGCGAGCACACACACACACACACACACACACACACACACACACACACACACACACATATGAATGCATGTACAGGCACACACAAAACAGATAATCAATAAAGGAATCAGATAAATTACACAATCAAATAATTACATAATAACTTTAATCAGACTATCAATCAGACAATCGGTGTGTGTGTGTGTTGTTGTTGTTGTTGTTTCCCATGCTTCGGTGGAACGAGCAAGAGTCACATGACAATGATGGTTGATTAAACACAGAGCGCGACTTATTCACTTCCTGCCGGGAGTCGATTCAGAGTTGACTCGCTCTGACACGGGGGCCGAGCCTGCAGGGAAAACCGCACCGAGGAGGAGCGCACACCAGGGGGCGCCGTGTGATACAGTGACGGTAACCAATCAGCTGTGAGCACAGTGCTAATGTTCCTCAGTCAATACACCTGTGTGTGTGTGTGTGTGTGTGTGTGTGTGAGATAAATCACCTTTCAGATCCAGGCAGTCATTTCGCTGAGTCAAGTCTGCCAGGTCCTGCAAACACACACAGACCAATGAGAGACGCTCTTCATTCCAAAGATCCAGCTAAAGCATGAAACCAAACATGAATTCTGTCAAGGGTGTGTGTGTGTGTGTGTGTGGTACATTTGGGAGTGTGTAAATTGCATTCATGCTCCAACATGCTGAAGGTTAAAGATCCTTAGCAGTGTGTGTGAAATTAAACTGCCTCACAGCTCTGACTCTCTCTGTCTCTCACACGCATACACACACAGTCTGTCCACACACATGGGCAGTGAATCTTTCACCTTTAGCCCACAGGGGCCCGCCGAGCCATCAGCCACTCCCAACCTCAAGTGTGTGTGTGTGTGTGTTCATATCATTCTGCAACGCTTCTCAGGATGAGCGTCTGGATGTTACTGACGCCAAGACATACAACATACAACTGTGAAATATATCTGAAGCTAACCAACTCACACATACAGCAGAAGCATTAGAGGAATTAACTACGAGGTAACTACCCACCTGAGCCGCGCGCCCAGCGTAACTACCCACCTGAGCCGCGCGCCCAGCGTAACTACCCACCTGAGCCGCGCGCCCAGCGTAACTACCCACCTGAGCCGCGCGCCCAGCGTAACTACCCACCTGAGCCGCGCGCCCAGCGTAACTACCCACCTGAGCCGCGCGCCCAGCGTAACTACCCACCTGACCGTAACTACCCCTGAGCCGCGCGCCCAGCGTAACTACCCACCTGAGCCGCGCGCCCAGCGTAACTACCCACCTGAGCCGCGCGCCCAGCGTAACTACCCACCTGAGCCGCGCGCCCAGCGTAACTACCCACCTGAGCCGCGCGCCCAGCGTAACTACCCACCTGAGCCGCGCGCCCAGCGTAACTACCCACCTGAGCCGCGCGCCCAGCGTAACTACCCACCTGAGCCGCGCGCCCAGCGTAACTACCCACCTGAGCCGCGCGCCCAGAGTAACTACCCACCTGAGCCGCGCGCCCAGAGTAACTACCCACCTGAGCCGCGCGCCCAGAGTAACTACCCACCTGAGCCGCGCGCCCAGAGTAACTACCCACCTGAGCCGCGCGCCCAGAGTAACTACCCACCTGAGCCGCGCGCCCAGAGTAACTACCCACCTGATGAGTAACTACCCACCTGCGCGCCCAGAGTAACTACCCACCTGAGCCGCGCGCCCAGAGTAACTACCCACCTGAGCCGCGCGCCCAGAGTAACTACCCACCTGAGCCGCGCGCCCAGAGTAACTACCCACCTGAGCCGCGCGCCCAGAGTAACTACCCACCTGAGCCACAAACCCAGAGTAACTACCCACCTGAGCCACAAACCCAGAGTAACTACCCACCTGAGCCACAAACCCAGAGTAACTACCCACCTGAGCCGCGCGCCCAGAGTAACGACCCACCTGAGCCGCGAACTCAGAGTAACGACCCACCTGAGCCGCGCGCCCAGTAACTACCCACCTGGGCTGCAAACCCAGCGTAACTACCGACCTGAGCCGCAAACCCAGAGTAACTACCACCTGAGCTGCAAACCCAGAGTAACTACCCACCTGGGCCCCTTAGCCGCGCACCCAGCAACTACCCACCTGTAATTACACACCTGACCCGCACACCCGGTTACTACACACACAGTAACTACACACCTGAGCCGCACACCCAGTAACTATTGTACTCCTCCCTGGGTGTGTAAGCTGTTACTATATAAATGGCACCCTGGGAGTGTATACATCCGTCTCCTTTAGGGTGAGAGCTGAGAGCGTATGCTCAGACACAAACTAGTGCTGAGGGGAGGCAGGACCACACCTGCGTGCCAATGTGACACTTGGACAGATCAGACAGGTTTGATTAGGTACATGCTCTGACCTGGGGAGGAGGAACAAAGAGGGGCATTTAGACACCAGCACTGGGTGTGTGTGTGTGTGTGTGTGTGTGTGTGTGTGTGTGTGTGCGCTCTCGCTACCCCGCAAACTTCCATCAGAGCTATGTTCATGAAGTCATTTTCCACCAGTGAGTAAGTGGTTATGGTGGGAGGAAAAAACCCACAAAAGTAAACAAGCGTGAAACACACACACACACACACACACACACACACACACACACACACACACACAGGCTATAATGGCTTGCTATTTTTTACCCTCAGTATCCTGATGGAAATTTACCACGAGCCGCTGGGGAGCTTTAACACACTGATGTTTCTTTCCACAACTGGATGTCATTAACACAGCCCTCCCTCTCTCTCTCTCTTTCTCTCAGAGGAATCTGTACGAGACCCTCAGTAATGTGTTTTCCCTCACGTTGTGTAATTCATGGATTCTGTGGTCTAAGCTGCCTTAGACCACACCCAGGGAGTGTGTGTGTGTGTGTGTGTGTGTGTGTGTGTGTGTGTGTGTGTGTGTGTGTGTGTGTGTGAGAGAGAGAGAGAGAGAGAGAGTGTGTGTAAGAGTGTGAGAGTGAGTGGGCGTGCGCGAGAGTGTGAGTGGGCGTGCGCGAGAGTGGGCATGCGCGAGAGTGAGAGTGTGCAAGAGTGAGAGTGTGCAAGAGTGAGAGTGTGCGAGAGTGAGAGTGTGCGAGGGTGAGAGTGTGCGAGGGTGAGAGTGTGCGAGGGTGAGTGTGCATGTCTATGAGTGTGTGTGAGAGTGAGAGAGCGTGCGAGTGTGAGAGTACATGAGTGTGTCTGAGTGTGTGTGACAGTGCGTGTGAGAGTGAGTGAGTAAGTGTGTGTGTGTGTGTGTGTGTGTGTTACCTGAATCTGCTTGAGCACTTTGTGTACAGGTTTACAGTTGAGTTTCTGACAGGCCTGTCTGTAGGCGCTCAGGATCTCCTCCACCGTCACATTCTGAGCTGCAGAGACAACAAACACACTCGAGGTCAAAGGTCATGACCACACGAACAACTCACCGGAGTCAGCAGATTAACACTCAATCAGACGCACACACTCAGACACACACACTCACACACACACACACACACTCACACACACACACACACACACACACACACACACACACACACACACACACAGAGTGAGTATGTGTGTGTCATGGTTCTGATGAGAGTGTGACGAAGCAGTACTGAGTCAGACTGCTGCACATCTCATATTAAACACTTTCACTTTCATCTCTGAACAAACGTCTGGTCCACAAACACCCCCCCACCCCACACCCCACACACACAACAGAAACATGCTTCTATGGCGTCACGTTACGTCAGAATGCTGTACATAGTATTAAATGCTGAACTGAAATCTATCAATACCCCCAACACCTGAGCTGAGCTTGTTGGGCCTGAACACCTCACTCTGTAACAGGATCCTGGACTTTCTGACCAGAAGGCCTCAGTCATTGCGGATCGGGAGCTACACCTCCAGCACCACCACACTGAGTACTGGGGCCCCCCAGGGCTGCATGCTCAGTCCCCTGCTGTTCACACTGCCGACTCATGATTGTGTAGCGACACACAGCTCCAATCACATCATCAAGTTCACTGATGACTCGACCGTGGTGGTCAGCATACAGAGAGGAAGTGCAGAGGCTAACGGACTGGTGTAAAGACACACACACACTCGCACAGACATGAGATGGTTGTTGACTTCAGGAGGACTCAGAGCGATCACTCTCCACTCAGCATCGACGGCTCTTCTGTGGAGATCGTCAAGAGCACCAAATTCCTGGGTGTCCACCTAGAGGAGAACCTCACCTGGTCGCTTAACACCGTTAAGCATTAGCATCTTGGTCCTGGAGGAACGTTGTTTCGTTTCACCGTGTACTGAAACTATATATGGTTGGAATGACAATAAAAGCCTACTTGACTTGACATTATGAAAAATCACCGATCTGCTTTTCCCTCCAAACTCAGAGAGAATCAGTCACACTTACACCTGTCTCTCAACACCGCCGGCTCTAATTACTGAGACTTTGAGTTTTGAGACTTTGGAGGCGTTTGAGGCTGTAAAATGTCACTATTTCTTTATAATCCTACAGGGGGCGCTCTCTGAACTATCTGCACATTTCCATTGTGTGTGTTTAGAATGAATTATTTGCTAAACTTAAAGTTTGTTTATAAATAATAATGACGACAGATGATGTAACAGAGATAAACGCTGCTCAGTAACAGTGCGGCTGAAGTTAAATGTTAAACTCTTTGTAGTGTTTAAATGCTGCACTCGTTTTTTTAATTGTGAAGGTATAAAATTTTAACAAAATAGTGGGGAAATATTTATGTAAAATTAAGATATTTATAAAATTGTTACACTTCTAGATATCGTGATACCTCTAATAGTTTTTAAAATTTTTTTATAAATGTTGCTTATGTTTTAACATGAGAACAGTGTGAGAGAACGGTGATCTCAGTTCCCATGGAGAAGGATCGTGATTTATATTGTACTCGTGCAGCTCTGCTCTGAGGTTCTAGAATCCTGAAAGTCGGAATTTATAGATTCCCAGCGGGAACGCCGTCTCTACGCCCTGAACTGGGAACCTGCTGCTCCACTCTCACTGTGTTCCTGTTCATGCAAATCACTCACACTCCCTGTACGTTACATCCCCACGTCAGTGCCTGTGTGTGTGTCTTTGCTTGCTTTTGATTTCATCACATTTACAAACAGATTAATTCTAATTTTAGATAATTGTTCTGTTTTCACTAAAGCATTTGCCTGAAAGCCTGCAATCTCAACGGTGTGTGTGTGTGTGTGTGTGTGTGTGTGTGTGTGTAGGAACTTGGTGACTAACAGAGACAGTCTCATCCTGTACAGACAGGTGAGATAAATGAGACCTACAGGAGTGTGTTCCCTCTCCCGCTCTTTTTACCACCCTGGGGCAGGAGGGCAGGAAACACATTCACTCTCTCACACACACACACGCGCACACGCACATTGTCCTTGGAAAAATCATTGGCCTGTAGAGGGCTTACAGATTCTCAGCATTCAGTAAACATTCCCACCCACACACACACACACACACACACACACACACACACACACACACACAGGAAACACACCATAAACTGCATGCGAATCCTCTTCCTGTATTCACACGCTACAGGAACTGATCTGGACATGTGATGACATCACTAACTCCTGAGTGATGTCACTCACACCGGCTTCACCCCCGCCAGCTCCCGAGCCCGAGAACACACAGCCACGCCCACTTCATTAATTCACACACCATGGCACCGCCCACTTGTCTTACAGAAGTAACAGATACATAATCAACACTTCTGACCAATCAGCACTCAGTTTGTGTGTGTGTGTGTGTGTGTGTGTGTGTGTGCGTGTGTGTGTGTGTGTAGAGAATTGTTTTTCCTGTCTCTACACCTCATTCTCAGTTTCCATCACAGTAATGAATATTAACACACACACACACACACACACACACACACACACACACACACACACACACACACACACACACACACACGCTCGCTCGCTCGCTCGCAGACTTGTGGTTATTAATACTGATTAAAGTCCAGACTGGATTAAATCAGGAGGTGTTGATTAATTTTCTGTAACATCAGATCACTTACTTATTGTGGGGTGCATTGTTTTAGGGAAAAACCCATTGTTTAAAAGTATGTGCACCCCTCAGACTCATAGTTTTGATTTGAAAAATGATTGTGTGTGTGTTGTGTGTGTGTTGTGTGTGGGTGTGCACGTGCATGCGTGCGAGATTCTCTCTCTCTCCATCCTGCTGTAAACCAGACAATGTGACATAAAAAAGTCTAAAACGGCTATAAATAGAGACGGTGCGGCTTCTATTGTCTGTGTGCGCGCGCGCGTGCACGTGTGTGTGTGTGTGTGTGCCCTTTCTTTGAGGATGTTCCGGTAGAACAGGTGTTTTTTATTATTTCTTGTCTAAAGTCTACAACCGGTTTTTATCATTAAATAAAAGTTATATTCATATATTCATAATATTCAGATATTAATGATACAGGAAACACACACACACACACACACACACACACTTCAGTGTCAATCGTCATCACCATTAAAAAATAAATAAAAGCAAGCTAGTGGAGAACATGGATTTTGTATATTACTGAATGATTCTGTATTCCTGAATATTAATGAGTGTACAATATTAAGAACAGTTGTGTTTTCAGTGAGGTCATGCTCAGGTGGGAAAGTATGAATATGCAAATTATAAGGCTCCACCCCTTTCTCAAATAGTCCAGTGCACCGAAGACAAAGCTTGGCTTAAGTCCCACATGAACCCCAAGACGTCACACATGTCCGATAGAGGGACGTGATTCCTTTACAACCCCCCCGACACAGCACTCCGCACCCCTACACAGCACCTCCAACCCCACACACACACACACACACACACCTCACTGCAGGAACACAATGTAACCCAACTGTAACAAAGAGAGACAGACAGAATTCCAACACTTCCTCATTCCTCTACAACACTCACAGACAGACAGAAGGAAATAAACACAGCAGGTGAGTTTCCATTACAGCGCGTGCGCACACACACACACACCTCGTGTGTGTACATGGCAGTAATCATCACTGTATAACCCCAGCAGCAGTGTGATGATCAGTCTCTCATTAACACTGAATAAAGATGTGAATTAACTTCCTGTACCCTGTGTAAACCACATCACACACACACCATGTGTGTAAATAGCGGTGCTCAATGTTCTGTGTGTGTGTGTGTGTGTGTGTGTGTGTGTGAGAGAGAGATGTGGTGAGAGGGGTGCTGTAGCTTTAGCCTGGAGCTTCAGGTGTGTGTGTGTGGTGGGAGGGCTTTACAGCCTGATTACACACTAAACACATCCTGTTCCTGCTCTTGTGTGTGCCTGTGTGTGTGTGTGTGTGTGTGTGTGTGTGTGTGTGTGTGTGTGTGTGTGTGACCCAGCATAATGTTTAGACTTAAACAAACCCTCCTCTAGGTCTATCTCAGGTTACAGATCAGCGAGAAGAAGTTTCCTAAAACCCTCTTGCACCGGGACCAGACCTCCTCCAACACACACACAGACACACACGCACACACAGACACACACGCACACACAGACACACACGCACACACACACAGACACACACGCACACACACACAGACACACACGCACAGAATGAAACTGCTTGTGTTTCAACAGTGAATTTTCCTGAACTTTGAATAGAACTCAACAGAGAGAGGTTTAGGACCGGCTATATAAAGCTGGGCCAATAGTATTGGCACGTGTGTGTATATATACTGTATTATAACTAGAAATGGGGGTAAAGGATCGATTCAGTCCTGTACCGCGACTCTTCTGTACCACCACACGGACAACAAAATCGACTTTTTAAAATTGTATTTAATTTATACGTGTTCGTCTCTGAGGTGGTAAAATGTTGCAGTTCCTCTATGATCCTATAGGTGGTGCTCTAAACCATTCTCATATTTACAGGCAGCACAGCGTCTGGTGTGGTACAAGCAAATTATTCACTTAGTTTCTGAGAAGCGGCGTACAAACTCCCCCTAAACGCTCCCCCGTGTACGGCTGATCACATCGTACATCACATCGTATCATATCGTATCGTATCACATCACATCGTGTCGTGTCGTGTCGTGTCACATGACATCGCATCGCGCGGCCCTGCTGACTCCTGTCACTGCTCATTAAACTACACTGTGAGTTTCAGTGTGGATATTATTTAGCTTGTTTTTGCAGAATTTGCAGGGATTCTGGGTTATTTGGCATCTCCAATGTGAGTCTCTCAAATACATAGAATAACGCAATATAGTAAACCCCAGGTCCGGTATAAAGGGGCGTGGCCTGTTCGGGTGGGGGTGGGGGGGGGGGATTTACAGGAACTTAAAGCTGAGGACTAGTTACAACACAGGGTGCCAATACTGCCCCCCCCACACAGCTCCTAAAACAGCCAGGTGACTCTCTCTCTCTCGCTCAACATCTGTCTCCAACATCAGCTTTTATTCCACATAATATTATAAAGTTATTTTCTTTATTATTTAATTAAAGAGTTGCACTCTCTCCATATAATATTTTATATGCATTCAAAACAATAAACTCCTTTTACACACACACACAGTTTACACACAACATACGCACGCGCACACTTTACATACACACGCACAGCTCCTGGCACTGAGGCACAAAATCACACTAATCATTAACATGAGAACACACTGAGCCGTCTGTGAGCGCTAATCCTCACCGCGCCACACACTGCTTTATACAGTTCTGTGTTCCGCGGCTAGTACACACGGCCACAGGTGTCTACAAAATCTAGTTTCCCCCACCTTTGCTTAAAAAATTTAAATTATTATTTAATATAAAATGTGCAAAAAACACACAGTTACTGCACGCCAACTCAGCAGGGGGCGATATAAACATCTTGGCCAATCAGAGGCCTTGATTGGAAGTTTTCCATGTGACATGTGAAACAGGAAATCAGCGTGAACTCCTCTGATCCAGCTTCACCTCCGACCGTAATGCAGCACTGACACCGGAGACTCCTTACACTGAAGTCACACAAACCTGCCTCAGTGATTGAGCCGTTACCATGGAAACCATAAAGCATCGGAGCGAGTGCATTAATATAAACCTGCGCTACCGTTAGAGCCGCTATTACAGAGAATTATTCACAGATTCATCATGTTAAACACTGGGGTCAAGAGAGACGGACATCGGTCACACACACCTCACGTGTCATCACGTCACGTAGCAAAGACACAAGCTGCACAGGACCGTCAGCGTTAACGGTCTCATTTCTCGTCTGTTCATTGGTTTATTTATTTAATTATTGTAACCATGACAACCAGCGTACATCAGAACTCGGTTACATAAACATGTTCTGTGCAGTCCATTACTATGTGGGGATAATTTGCATATTGCATGTGATTGGTTTCAGGCCTGTCCACACTAGAGGTTCACGGATCATCCCCCCTCTGGCTCCTCCCCCTCTGGCTCCTCCCCGTCTCTTCAGGACAGGTGACACCAGATGTTTTCCTGACTTGCTAGCTGCTGTAGTCTGTTTGCGAGCCGAGTGAGATGTGAACCTATGAGCCGTTAATGCGAGACATCACCTGTCTGAACATCACAGGTGTGTTTGTTTCTCATCTAGGGAGAACCTTGACTCACTTGCAGTGTGCATGCATATGTGTGTGTGTGTGTGTGTGTGTGTGTGTAATATTAAAGAATAAGGTGAACTCACCGTGTCTCCATGGGTCCTTCGGTTCCACCGATCCAGACACAATGTCCTCATCTGAGGGAAACGTGACCCTCTTGCCTCCAGGTTTGGGTCCAGCTCTTTCGTGCTGAGCCGGGGTTGAGGAGGGGGACAGGGGCGGAGCCTCTGCGCTGGGATCTGTGTCTAAAGGCTTGTCCGAGTCCTGGTCAGACGCTACAGAAGCCACACTCCTGCTCTGCTGACGCACCGTCACCGGGTCCGACTCCAACACCCCGCTCTCGTCCAAGCTCAAATCCACACCGATGTCCATGTCCTCATCGTCAACCGCACTTCCAGTGGAAAAACAAGACTCCACATCCTGAACGCTGCTTTCCCCAGGAACATGCAACGGCACAGAAACTACGGTTCCGTTATTCTTCCGGGTCGGAGCTTCTTCTTTCTCGTGTCCCGAATCCGGCGCTTCCGCATCCTGGTCCTTGTACTTGACGCCGCTCCGGAGGACGAGTTCCTCGGAGATGAGCGCGGTGCTGCGGGCATCATCGGGCGCTTTCATCCTGGCATTGCATAAATCTAGTGCTTGATTCTCACCGTTCATCTTCACATGTCATGAATAACACCGGCTGGTTTATAACTCGGTCCAGTAGCTAGCTAACGGGGAACAGACTCAGAGTTTCTCGTTTAGAGGAAAACTTCAAAGCCTGATGGATGAGTGCAACATCGCAGGGACCCAAACACACACACACTCTCTCTCTCTCTCTAACAACCTGGTGCAAATCCTGCAGTCAACTTCATTCTGTCGGCATTCAGTCATTCAAGAATTTTAGCTTTGATAAACATGGGAATATTTATTTATGTATTTAGTTCTAAAGTGCTGTAAACGTCCGTTTTGACGTCACTTTGGCGGGTGAAGGTTATTATTATTATTGCTCCGTATTTAGAAAAACACAAATATTACTCACTCTGTGTCTGATTTTGGACGGATAAATATTTGAGAATTATTTAAAGCCTGTTCGGAAATAACCCGGAAAATTTAAAAGTTTATTTTAAAGGTAAACTCAGTAGTATTTGGACGTTTTGTTTTTTTCCGGGTGCAATAACAATAACAACAACAACAGGGATTACTTTTAAAAGCACATTTATGCTACAGTCAGATAACTTTATCTATACATGTGTGTATATAAAGTGAGTATAGGTCCAGGCCGTGTGTGTGTGTGTGTGTGTGTGTGTGAGAGAGAGAGCAGCTCTGACCTGGAGACAGCCCTAGTGAGAGCGGATCTCGGCCCGGGGGAGACCGGCGCGCGCCGGCGGCATGACCAGGCTCCTCACGGCTCTGTGCGCCGACACCAGCGCGTCCACACACACACACACACACACACACACACACACTGACGGTTCTGACCCGGATGGAGAGAGGGCTCCGCGCGCCGGTTCCGTTAGACACTGTTTGTGAAGCTGCAGGCTCGCGCTCTCTCTCCGACACAAAAACACGGCGTCATTAAGGTCGCTCCTCCAGCAGCAATGCTAAACCTGCTAACGCTGCTAACTCACCACACTGCCCGCCGAGCCTCACCACAGCCGCCCCTCGCACACACTCACTCACTCACCCACCCACACACACACACCCGCGCTCCAGCGCTCAATCCAGCACATTTAGTCGTAAATAAGTGTTTAAGCTCCACACACCGAGCTCTCGACACGGACAGCACGAATTCTACCTGTCCTGCTCGCTCCAGTCCAGCAGCGCGTCCCGAATTCCTGTTCACTTCCTGCAAAAGCGCCCTACGGAGGGAGGAGCCTCTACAATGAGCCAAGTGCACTACTGTCACTCCGAGCCGCCATTCGGGATCAAACCCAAAGTCTGTTTGTTGTTCAGTCGCCGAAACGTCAGCACTTCGACCGAGTGGAGGTTTCAGATTCGCACATTCACGCCTCAAAGAGTTTCGTCTGTTAGTTCGAGTGAATACTGTAATTACACAAACACGACGACATTCATGATTGTAAGAAGAAAATCTGTTTAAAGTACGAAAAATAATGTAAAAATATATTTAAAAAGAAGAGTAGAGTAATAAAAAAAACGACTTGTCCTGTGTAGTGAATCAGGTGGTGAGAGATCTTTGAATAATTCTGTCACGTTGCATCAGCGCTGATGTGTCTAAACTAAAGACATTAATGATTAACACGCAGGTATATATCTATATATAACACAAACAACTTGTTTATATCACAAACAAACACACAGAGGAATATCTATGTATAACACAAATAAACAACAAACACGCATGTATATATCTATATAACACAAACAACAGAAATGCAGGTGTATATCTAAATATAACACAAATAAACAACAAACACAGGTGTATATCTATGTATAACACAAATAAACAACAAACACACATGTATATATCTATATAACACAAACAACAAAAATGCAGGTGTGTGTCTATATATAACACAAATAAACAACAAACACAATCACAGGTAAATATAACACAAATAAACAACAAACACATGTATATGTCTATATAACACAAATAAACAACAAACACAAATGTACATATCTATATAACACAAACAACAAAAATGCAGGTGTGTGTCTATATATATGTGTGTATATGTATATATCTACAAATAACACACAAGGTGTATAACACATGTGTAACATATATATCTATATAACACAAACAACAAAAATGCAGGTGTATGTCTATATATAACACAAATAAACAACAAACACATATATCTATATAACACAAATAAACAACAAACACACATGTATATATCTATATAACACAAACAACAAAAATGCAGGTGTGTGTCTATATATAACACAAATAAACAACAAACACAGGTGTATATCTACAGGTAAATATAACACAAATAAACAACAAACACACATGTATATGTCTATATAACACAAATAAACAACAAACACAAATGTACATATCTATATAACACAAACAACAAAAATGCAGGTGTGTGTCTATATATAACACAAATAAACAACAAACACAGGTGTATATCTAAATATAATACAAATAAACAACAAACACACATGTATATAACTATATATAACACAAATAAACAACAAATACAGGTATATATCTACATATAACAAATAAACAACAAACACACAGGTGTATGTCTATATATAATACAAATAAACAACAAGCATGCATGTATATATCTATATAATGCAAATAACATAAATGTAGGTATGTGTCTATATATAACACAAACAACATAAAACACACAAAAAAACAATAAACACGCATATATATATAAAACACAAACAACAAGAAATGCAGGTATGTTCAGTTCAATTTTATTTGTATAGCGCTTTTAACAACTGTAATTGTCACAAAGCAGCTTTACTCTATCAAAATAATTATTTAAGTTTGTATAAAATGTGAATGTGTATGATTCAAAATGATCAGATAGTCCCTGATGAGCAAGGTGAGGGCGACAGTGGCAAGGAAACACTCCCTGAGATGGCAACAGGAAGAAACCTTGAGAGGAACCAGACTCAACAGGGAACCCATCCTCATCTGGGTGAAACACAAAGCAGGAATTGATCTGCACTCATACTGTGTGTTAGGTGGCAGGCAGTTCAGTATAACAGTTGATGTTAATATGTAGTCCAGTTATTGGAGGCTCAGGTAGACATGTAGGAAATTCCAGTTCTGAACTATTGAGCCATTGAGTGCAGTCAAGTCGTCAAAGAAAGAAACAGCTGTCAACCAGCCAAGGCCAGAACCGTCTTTATAGTAGAGTGAAAACAATCCCAAAGACCAGACGCATAGATACTGAGACTGTGTCCGAGTCCTGAACATTAATAGGAAGACTATTCTATAACTTTGGGGCTTTGTAAGAAAAAGCTCCGCCCCCTGCTGTAGTTTTAATAATACGTGGTACTGACAGGCAGCCTGCATCCTTTGATCGAAGTAGGCGTGGCGGATCGTAAGACACTAACAGTTCACTCAGATACTGTGGCGCGAGACCATTTAGTGCTTTATAAAACAAAAGTATTATTTTAAAATCAATGCAAAATTTCACAGGGAGCCAATGCAGTGTAGATAAGATAGGGGTGATGTGCTCGTATCTTCTGGTTCTAGTGAGGACTCTCGCTGCTGCATTCTGTACTAACTGAAGCTTGTTTATACACCTAGTTGAACAACCAGACAGTAAGGCGTTACAATAGTCCAACCTAGAGGTGATAAAAGCATCAACTAGTTTTTCTGCATCGCTTAGTGACAGTATATTCCTTATCTGGGCAATATGTCTGAGGTGAAAGAAAGCTATTCTGGTGATATTATCTACATGAGCTTCAAATGAAAGTCTAGAATCTATATTCACACCGAGAAAGGCCATCAAAAATTACAGTGTGATCTAAAATCTTGCTTCTAACTGCACGCGGTCCTATGACTAGAACTTCCGTCTTATCGGGATTAAGCAGAAGGAAGTTAATTAGCATTCAGACTCTTATATCCTTTACACATTGCTCAACTTTACTAAGATGTTTTTTCTCATTTGGTTTTGCTGAGACGTACAGTATAACTGAGTGTCATCAGCATAATAATGAAAACTAATACCTTGTTTACGGATTATGTTGTCCAGACAAAGCATGTAAAGAGAAAAAAGCAGTGGGCCTAAAACCGAACCCTGTGGAACACCAAACTCCACTAGAAAACATGAGGAATGGTCACCATTTAAAGCTATATACTGCTAACGATCAGTCAAATACGAGGGCAGTTCCCTTAATTCCTACTACCTTTTCTAATCTGTGAAGGAGAATACTATGATCAATGGTGTCAAAAGCTGCACTGAGGTCCAGTAACACAAGTATAGTGACGCAACCCTGATCAGAGACCCATAGGAGGTCGTTTACTACTTTAACAAGTGCTGTCTCTGTGCTGTGATGAGGCCTAAATCCTGACTGATACACTTCATTTATGCTATTTCTGTGTAGATGTGAACATAGCTGCTGTGATACTACCTTTTCCAGAATCTTAGAGATAAAGGGGAGGTTTGATATCGGCCTGTAATTGGACAGTAATTGGACTTCTTAATTATTGGTTTCATAACTGCTAATTTCAAATATTTTGAAACATACCCACTGCTGAGTGAAAAGTTAATGATTTTCAACAGGGGTTCTGTTATTGCTGGTACTATCTGTTTGAGAAAATGTGTCGGTATAGGATCTAATATACAGGTTGGTGATTTTGAAGAGATGAGTGAAATTAGTTCCCTCGCTTCAAGGGGAGTAAAGTGTTCTAGGTTCTGATCTGACATGGTTAGTTTAACACCTACATCAATTACATTGTCCAGTTTCAAAGCCTTAATTTTAGGCCTAATGTTTACAATTTTGTTATTGAAAAAGTTCATGAAATCCTCACTACTGCATGATGATGTTGTGGAGATTTCTGCAGTGGTCTTGTTTTTAGTTAATTTAGCTACGGTATTAAATCAAAATCTATTTGAAATACTATCAATTTAGTTTGACCCCATTTACGTTCTAATTTTCGAGCGGTTTGTTTTAAAGCACGTGTGTGGTCATTATACCAAGAAGCGAGTTTCTTATCTCTAATCATTTTCCTTTTAACTGGAGCGATATTATCTAAGCTATAACGGAATGTTGACTCTAAATATTCATTCGCCTGTTCGAGTTCTGTGGAGTCAGATACTTTAATTCTATGACACACTTTAATCGAGACAAGATAGTGATCTGAGATAACTTTAGACAGTGGAATTGTGAATACATTTCTTATACTTAATCCGAAGGATAATATTATATCTAAAGTGTGACCTGTTTTATGAGTGGGACCTAGTGCACACTGATTTACTCCTACTGAGTAATTTATGTCATTTATGGACAAAAAGAACAATTAAAATCCGTAAAATATGCAGCATAATGAGTGTGATCCCGTAGAACCAAAAACATTGCTACCGTATTCTTTTACGGTAAAATTCTGGTAACCACAGCTGCCAGTTTTTTTTACTGTAAAATTTACTGTTTTTTTTTTACAGTGTAGTTTAATTTGTTTAAATCTTAATTAGCATGCTGTGAGCCTGGACTGACTAAAGAACTACTGTAAAAGTTAAACCCTGGAGTTATCAGACTGTTACAGGAGTTTGGGCCAGTTGTTGCAGCTGTTGTCACTTCTTCTCAATCACCAGTAGGGGGCAGAAGGTGAGCGTGTTAAAGATGAAACGCCTTCAGTCTCAGTAAAAAGTGCTTACAGTTACTTAAAATATCGAATTTGTTCAGCTAACTTGAAAAGTGTTATTTCTACAAACTCATAAATACCAAAAGGTTATAAATACTCAACAAGGTCTATTAATTTTGAGCTAATTGTAATTATGTAAGTTAACAGTACTCAGTTTAACTACTTTGAGCTTTAGGGTTTACAGTGCAGAGCTATTATGTTTTTAATGGTGGGAGAATCTGTAGTTGTGTTCGGCCAGAAACACAAACACAGTTCAAGGGATTGAGGATAAAGAAATAACCTGAAATAACACCTTCTTAATTCCTCACTCAGAACGTTTGGTTCTAGTGTCGAGTTCTTCACGGATCGTCATATTTACATTAAGGACAGAGATTACGTGTCAGTAAAATATGTCAAATAAGCGGAACGAAAAGAAATAAAGTTTATGTCAAACTCATTACTGTAAGGTCCACCCCTAGAGGGCACTGTGTGCACATGTTTGTTTTTGTAGTTTTTTGTCAGCCGACTCAGTTTCCCAGAAGGCACCTGGAGCTCACACCTGAACTGAGGTGGCCCATTAGTGTTGTTATAAACAGCTGGTTGTTCTGGGAAACCGGGTCGAGCATTAATACTGTCAGTGGACATGAGGTTTAATGTAGTTCTGTTTTGATTGTGGTTCATTTGACTTATGTTTGTTTATATGGGCTCCGTTAGGCGATGTAACCTGTCTGATTTTATTTAAGTACTGTGCTGTGTAGTTTGAGTGTTCCCCTAGCCTCCAGTGTGTCCCCCTCTCGCGTCTCAGAGCAGCTCTAGGCCTCTGTGGCAGATGTAGCATTTGTGTTAGCTAGCAGTCTGAGGTGCTAGGAGTCTGTTTGTCTTTCTCAAGGACCCGAGACCGTGTGTGAGACTCCCCGTGTGTGAGACTCGCCCGAAGAGCCGGTTGGTTGGTTTGTTTGTTTCTGTGCACAATTAAAGACTTTGTGTTGAGACAGCCCCTCTGCGGCTACGCCTGCCCCCTGTGCCCACAGCGATAACATCCGCCCGAACCGCCTGTCGTACCGTTGGTGACAATTACAAGCTTCATTTATTTTAGTAGCGCTGATTATTTCACTTTGTAAAGCTTCACGATGCAAAAGTTTAGATCTTTATAAAATGAATTAATAAGTCACTATAATGTTATCAACACTTTTTACCTGAATAATAATCTGAACCTTAATGATCACAAATAATCACATCTTAGAGACTGGAAAAGGACAATCTGATCATTTTGATTTATTCACATTTTCTCATACGTTTCATACACATAATTGTGATTTTGATTCTGTAATGCTGCTTTGTGACAAAGAGCACTCAATTGAAATGAAATGACGTGTGTGTGTGTGTGTGTGTGTGTGTGTGTGTGTGTGTGTGTGTGTGTGTAGCTGGAATTATCCAGTATATTGATTTACAGTAAAACAACTATAAGATTATTAAACTTTTTTCTGGCTGATGTTGTACTAAATTTTATCTTGTATAAATAATACATTTTTATTTATTTACTGGCACAATGTAGGGTACTGTGGGAGGAAACACACACACACACACACACACACACACACACACACACACCTGAGGCGTGAATCGAACCTGGCCCTGGGGGAGCAAGGCAACAGTGCTAACTGCTAAACCTCAGTGCTGCCATGGTGATTCTTAGCATTTACAGTCCTGCTCACAGTTATTGGCACCCCTGGTTACGATTTGTTTTTAGGCTTCTCACACTGAAAACTGTAGAAAAAACAAACCTTTTTAAAATACAATAAAATACATTGTCACGATTCGAGTGTATTCCTGGCTGTTGTAGTTGTCGTGGGTAGAAAAGGGGCAGACATAAGGTGCAGAGGGTTTGAGAAACTTGGAGTCCTATTTTATTTAAACAGAAAATGAACTTTAACCAAAACTTGAACAGAAGATGTTGGCTTTCTAATGGAGCTTAGTACAAACAAAAGCTTTTACCAAATAACAACTTAAACAGACTAGGATACAAAAAAGAGACAAGAAGACTAAAACTAAACGTAACAGGGACTACTAGCTGTTATGCACACTAGCTGCTAAGCTAAACAGACGAGTAGCCAAAGATCTACGGGACGAACAGACTGGGTAGACAGCAGACTAGATAATCAGGTTAGTAATTAAACAGGTTAAGAACTCAACATTCTACAGCAGAACTTACACAAGGGAAAACCAAACAGACTAAGATACAAACTACAACACGTACTAAATTAAAACAGATGTAGTCTTAACTTAACCAGATCCACCACACAGATGCCAACTAAACTAGAACAAACTCAAGCAGAACAAAACCGAACAAAACAAATGCCCACTTTACACAACAAATCATAGTTAGTTATTTAATGCTCGACGCAGTTTCCCAGAACAAAGTGCTATTTATAGAAAGTCTAACGAGCTCCCTCGGTTCAGGTGAGCACTCTTCCCTGGGAAACGGAGTCTTCCAACAAAAACTACAAAACTAACGGTCAAACAGTGCCCTCTAGTGGTGAACCCTCACATACATGACTAAAATAATATATATATATATATATTTTATAACATCACCTGTTCCACAATTATTAGCACCCCTAACAATAAAATAAATCGAATTGGAGCATTTTTGTAATTTTTAATGTGGTTTATAAAGTTGATCAAAGTATCTGGAAACTTTTAATTAATAATTCATTACTTCCCATTTCCCTGTGGTATAAAGAGGCCTATTTCCTTTATCCACTCTTCAACATGGGAAAGATGTGTGTCGACCTTCATAAGGCAGCCATGACTCAACTCGCTCCCGTATCTACAGTCAGAGGAATCATTAAGAAATTGAAAACAACTGGAACAGTTACACACCAGGCTGGACGAGTACCTGAGGTTATCTCACCATCATGCACAGTGAGGAGGACGGGAAGAGAAGGAAACAAATCTCCAAACCTCACTGTTAAAGAACTGCATCAAAAAGTGCCATCTTGGGGTCACAAAGTCTCCATAACAACCATCAGACTCTGTCTACATCAAATACATATCAAAGCCTTTTCTCACCTACGATCACAAACACAAACGTCTGGAGTTAAACAACTGGGACCGTGTGCTGGGGTCAGACGAGACTAAGATGGAGCTTTCTAGGAACAAACACTGTCTGGGTCTGGAGTAAAAACAAAGCTCCTCATGCCCTCTCTGGATTATGGTGGAGAATCTGTGATGCTGTGGGTCTGTTTCTCTTCCAAAGGCCCTGAGAACCATGACATCAGGAACTCTCTGAAAGACCAGCACATTGAAACCAATTTTAAATCAAAACCTGATGTCCTCTGTCAGAAAGCTGAAGATGGATCGTCACTGGGTCTTTCAGCAGGATAATGATCCAGAACATGTGGTGAAATCTGCACAGAAATGGTTCAGCAGACACACAATCAAGCTCCTCCCCTGGTCATCTCAGTCCCCAGACCTCAACCCAGTCGAAAACCTGCGGGGTGAGCTGAAGAGGAGAGAGCATGAGAGAGGACACAGGACTCTGGCTGATCTGAGAAGATTGTGCAAAGAGGAATGATCAAAGATCATCTGTCCATCTGCCTTCTCCAATTTAGTGAAATATTATAGGAGGAGATTAAGTGCTGTCTTGGGGTTCTACAAAGTAACATCAGGGATGCCAATAATTGTGGCACACCGGATTTCATGGAAGAAAAAAATCTCAATGTGGATTGTATTCTGAATAATTGTACCGCAATTAATGGTTGGATTTTTGTCTTTGTTTTGCATTGTGGTTCTATATTGTTTAAAGTAAATAAATAAATAAATAAATAAATAAAACTAGGAGCCTAAGAACGCATCTTAACCAGGGGTGCCAACAATAATGAGCAGGACTGTACAAAAAATCCTGCAATATAATAGAATAGTTTAAAGCTTAAACCTGTAAAAAAATATCTGTAAATATGTTTAATAGCCTGAGATTCGGCTCATCAGTATTTCATCATAAGAGATTCTGGAGAGAGGCGTCTCTGTATATTCACACTCACACTCACTACTTTATCAGAAGTAATAAGTAGTACATTTCTAATATTAATCCATGTTGAATACTTCATAAGGAGGTGTTAAGTGTTCATTATACACTACCAATAATGAAATAATTTGTCATTGTCAGATAACTGTGATACGTATGATTCTTTATAATAAAGCGTAATTATATGGTGAATAAACAGGTTTATAGGTGTCTGGTTGGAACGTCATTGACCTCAGGTAACCCCGTACTCTGTCCACGTCTGTTAAAATAAATCGTTAGCAAATATCAGAAGAAGATGAGCGACAGGTGGAGGTTTAGGAGCGCTACGGAGATCTCCAGGGGAACGTAATCAGAGGGACTCAGGTGTGGAAAGTACTTATTTGGCTCCACAGGAAGTGGCAGGTCTGCATGAACTTCCTGTCAGGTGGGCCGAGGATTTCCCAAAGTAAATCCCACAGTCCATCACGCTCCTGCCTGATTCGTTTCACAGGATCCGTGCTCCATCCTGCCGTAAGGGAACTTTTATCTGTGACTCGGTTTCTGCTCTGCTCTCCTCATGAGAGCCGAATTTATCTCCAGGATCAGGAGTCCAGTGTTTTATCAGATCATTGATCAAAGGCAGAGGGGACGAGGGGGGGGGGATCTTGAGAGAGAGGGGAGTAAGTGGTGAGAGACAGAGAGAGAGGAGGGGGGAGTGGGGGAATAGAGGGGGGGGGGGTGATGAGAATATATCTAATCCAAGTAAAGAATATCAGATATGTTTTTGGCATAATGGCTGTGTGTGTGTGTGTGTGTGTGTGTGTGTGTGTGTGTGTAAAGCAGGTGTATTTGAACAGAAGCTGAGGCTCTGTGTGAGTTCTTCACCCCTCCACAGTTTCTCCCCGCGCGGTTGTAAATCCAGGCATGTCGACTCCGCCGGTCCGCAGTTTTCGGCTTGTTTTTTTCTTCCACTCTTTGTTTTATGGAGACGTCAGTCCATCGCAGAGGGACAACGGGGTCTCGGGGAAGGAATGAATCTTCCGAATAAACTGGATCCAAACGTGGCTGATGTTTTTCTTACAGCGCTGCTGTTAGAGACCAACACCGGCTTCTTTCTTTCCGAAAAACACACTGCAGTAACACAGTGTCGTCAGGGTCTGAAGTGTGACTTTATTTACACACTCTGTACAGTTACACGAGACACAAGAACAAGACTGGGATCTCGGGCATGGAATTAACATTATCATTAGCATTCATGTGCGGTAAAATAAGCACAGTCATAAACAGGCCCAGTGAACAGAATCACATCAGGACACAAATATAACAAACTGAACAGTGAACTGAATTAAACTGCATACTCAATCAGGATCAAAGTATATATAAAAAAGCATGCTGAAGTCCTCATGAGATGCCCAGGGTATCCCCATGAGCTCCACTCCAGGTTCATCAGGCTTCATGGCTAAAGCGCGGCATAAATCCCGGACTGGACCTGGGCATCGGAGGCAGGTTGGAGCTTGGCTTGGAAGCAGAATGAGATCTTGGCACTGGGCACTAAACCTCCAGGAGCCAGGCGGGGACATGGCATGGACTTGTAGCAGGGAGGGTGCCTCGCAAGAACCTGGCAAGAACCTGGCTGAAACTGGGCGAGGGCTCGGACATGTGTGATCTTTGTACTTTGGTGGCAGCCTAGCTGGGACAGAGCAGGGCAGAAGTGTGGACTGGCATCACCTCAGTCTGGCTTTGCAGGGGAACTTGGACAGACCTGGACACAGGCTGTGAGCCAAAACTTGGCAGGGGTGCACGGCTGGTTCTCGGCATTCTGGGACTTGGCATGGGTGCCGGACTAATATCTAACTTTCTGGGATATGGTTTGGGATATGGGAGGGAGTTTGGGGGCTTATGGTTTGGGGCCTTCTTTAACCTCTGGTGAGTGTTTGACAGGAACTGGACTACAAGGCACAAGATGTGGGAGGGGGACTTCTGATTTGTACCTGGCAGGGGGCAGGCCTGTGGAGATCACCACGTTGACCTCTGCAGTCACTGCGCACAGCCTATGGACCGAACTGAGCTGTTGAATTTTGTGAGAACCTGGCGCTGGAAGCAGCCCTATCTGCCCTACTTTGAGCATCCTGGCATCCTGTCACTTCCGTCACCTCACTGGCTGTTTCAGGCTTGAGTGCTGCTGTGACGAGGAGCTGTCTGGTATACAGAGTCTGGTCTGGTAGCTGTCTGGTATACAGGGAACGCATGAAGCAAATCCACTGACATTCACTAGTTTGGGATTCACCAAGGTCCTTGTAGAGCCAGCATTGCTGAAGAAACACCTTAGGGTTGTCCTGGAGTCTGTTGTAGGCCACAGCCCTCGACCTCTCATCCCACATCGAACCCTGGCATGCCAAGCTCAGTGTTGTGGCCTTCCTTGTTATTGCCTGCTACATCCACATTTTATGGTTCGTGTAATGCGTCAGGCATGTTGAGTCAAGAACCCGGCTCAAATAAATGGCACTAACCTTTATGACAGTACCTGACTAAGGAACTGAGGATGAATAGGGGCGTAGGCAATAATATAACAAAGTACAATTCTATCAAGGAGGTTATCAGGAAATGGCCTATAACCTGACAAAACTGTATGCTGGGAAAGGAATGCATGATAAAAAGTTCCAAGTAACACAAACTGGAAAAAGAGCGACATGATGGTCTCACTGGGGAACTCCTGAAGGTTCTTTCTTCTGTGTAGAATTTATTTGTTAAGTGATGTTTTAGTCAAGTTATTTAAACAGGATAAGAACCTATTAAGACCTTTTTGAGGTCCATTAAGGTAAGTAAGGGTTATGAGTTAGGGAAGCATGTTGTAGGGTGGTGCCTACAGCAGAACCTGAAGAACCCTGATGAGTGTGGAGATGTTACACGCCAGGGTCTTTACGGGCAAAAACAAGAACACTCGTGTTCACATCCGCACATGCACTTGTTTTTCAGTGAGACTTATAATTTATTACCAACCACACACACACACACACACACACACACACACACACACACACACACACACACACACCCTTCCTACCTGGCGTTTTATTTTTGACAGATTTATCAGTATCCTGGTGCCAGGCGTTGTGGGAAAACCCCTTGTAGGAAGTGACCAGCGTGTGGCGCATCAATCAGCCTTCTGCAGTATCGGGACTCCCGTTTTCCTTCTCTCACTTCTTTCCCTCTTTTTCTCCCTTCTCCTCTGGTTTGTTTTCTGAGGGCAGGAAACAGGAAGCCGCAGGCCGCAGACAGCACGGGGGTGATGGGACGAGGAGGGAGGAGTGCCGGCCCGGCCGTGCGCTGATGACTTCCACATGCTCACACGGTTTTCCAATCAGCCGAGTGTTTCTGCTCCGCACAGCAGCGAGAACCCGGGGAGAGATAAACGCTGTGCACAGATCCTCTCTGTCACTGAGCACCTGTGTGTGGGGATTGATGAGGACCGGCCAAGGAGCCTTCTGTTCCTCTGCCACGTCCTTTCAGGAGGACAGAGAGTGAGAGAGACAGAGTGAGACAGACAGAGACAGAGACAGAGAGAGAAACGGATGAGACAGAGAGAGAGAGACAGACAGAGAGAGAGGCTCCGTTTCCCTCCTCCTCCTCCTCCTCCTCCTCCTCCTCTTCATCCTCTGCCCTGTCTGTCCGTCCAGTCCACCTGTGCTCGTCTGCCCCCGGTCCTCCACACCATCTGTTTTGTCTTTCTTTCTGTCCTGCTCATTCCACCAGTATCACCATAACAAACACACACAGTAACACACACACACACACACGCACACACACAGTATCACACACACACAGTATCACACACACACAGTATCACACACACACACACACACACACACGCACACATTTCCACGCCATCACTCCTCCTCCCTCACTATTCTCACTCACTCTCATATTATTATAATCAACTGTGTGTGTGTGTGTGTGTGTGTGTGTGTGTGTGTGTGTGTGTGTAAACCCAAACACTGGTTTTACTGTTAATCACTAAGACGTGATCAATCGAATTTAAAAACATGAATTTCAAATTATTTTCCTTAGTTTTCGGGTCTGCTATATAAAATATTATTATTATTATTTATATTTATTTTATAAATGACTCACAAATTGACTCAATAATGTAGTTTATTTTATTTTTATTTATCTTAAGCACACATTTGACAATAATATAATGAATTAATAATAATAATAATTATTAATATATAATTTATTATATTATTATTATTATTATTATTATTATTATTATTATTATTATTGTTATTGTATTATTATTATTATTGATGTCATAAATCGCATTAAGATGTAAATAAAAAAAATAAATGATAAATAATAATAATAATAATATATTTTATAAGCAGACCCGAAAACTAAGGAAAATAATTTTAAATTCATGTTATTAATCTCGATTGATCACGTCTTAGTGATTAACAGTAAAACCAGTGTTTGGGATTACACACACACACACACACACACACACACACACACACACACACACACACACACACACACACACACACACACAGTTGATTATAAAGCACAATATAAAACAGTAATATATCTATAGCACTTCTTCCATTACGTCTAGTGCATGTTGATTTGACATTTTATTTATATTTAGTTTTGGAGTCAAATCTGATCTAGTCTCTGTTCTCTCCTCTATGTGGGTTAGAGCTGAACCGCGAGTGTTTCAGGGTTAAGCGTTGCTCTCGCTCCTCTGGCTCTGCTGCTCAGTGTTTCTGGCTCTGATGGTTTGTGAGGACGCAGCTGGAGGAAGAGGAAGGTGTGTGTCCTGGCTTTCCTTCTCATCCAGAGAGTCGTTACAAGATCCATACAGATCATCATCATCATCATCATCATCATCATCCAGGACCAACAACAACACCTCCACCTCCACCTCCACCTCCATGTGAACCTCCAACTGAACCACCACAAGCATCAACAACTCCGTCTGCACCACCACAAACACCTCCACATTCACCTCTTCACCTCCACCCCCCCTCTCCCCCCCCCTCTCTCTCTCTCTCTCTTTATATATATATATATATATACACATAAAATTGTACTGAATATTAATAATATATAATAATATATGTAATTATAACAAATATGTAATGAAATAGAAAATCTTATTATTGCTATAAAATTATAATAAAAAGAAAGAACAGAAAAAGAGACAGAGAGGGAGTGAGACAGAGAGGGAGTGAGGGAGTGAGACAGGAAGGACTGCGTAACTACTTTCAGGTCTGTAGTGGTTTTCCACCAAATGTCCCTGGTTGCCATGGTGATGTGATGGTTTACATCCTCCCACCCATCCGGGTTTAAAAATAACTTCCAGTGCAACCCTCAGGTATGTGTGTGTGTGTGTGTGTGTGTGTGTGTGTGTGTGTGTGTGTGTGGTTTTCTCATCGTGCTGGAGAATCTTCTGTGATTTATCTCATGGTGGTGTTGTGGCCAAAAACGGAAGCGAGGTTGTTGATCGTTCTCTCGCTGTGAAACCTTCAGGCCTCCAGTCGCTGATCTTAAACACTCACAGTATGAGATCAGAACCGGCACGGAGAACAGAGAACCTCACCAGAACCCGTCTGAAATATTCACATCCGCTGCATGTCGCTCCTGTAGATGGAGTTCATGGATAAAGTGGTGATGAAGGTTTAGTTTGTCTGTAAGTGTAACAGATGAGCGACTGGACAGATTCTCCTTCACACCGTCAACAGGTTTTATTTACAGCAAAGCAGGTTAACACACACATTATTAATGTTCGTACTCGAGTAGACTTGCGTATTTACACTCTGTCATACAGCAGGGGGCAGTATGCACCTAGTAAGCTCCAAGAAACATAAAGCGAAGAAGAGAAGAAGGCGGGTGAACTTCATGCTATCGCTGATATTACAGAGAAAATAATGATGTGTATCGGCCGTGAGGTGGGCGCGTGATGTGTACATGGAGGTTTTAGAGGAGACAGATGACAGTGATGACGTCGTGTTCTATACAGCGGTCCACTTCCTTGTTCATGTACGGTTCTGATCCAGGCCGTGCGGACGCTGATACACGCCTGGCCGCGAAACACGTATGTGTTCACCTTACACAAAAATCTACTTTGGGGTCAGATGTGGTCTGGTCCGGCCCGAGTCCCAGAGGATAAAAGCACACACACACACACACACACACACACACACACACACACACACACACACACACACACACACACACACACACACACACACACACACACAGCCCGAGTGCCGGACCCGGAGCTGTTTTTGCTTCATTACTCCAGTCATTAATGAGATCAGAACAGCTGGCAGTGTTCATGCAGCGATGCACCGGTGATGTGTGAGATCCTGTTAGTCTGAGTTCAGCTTCTTCATCTTAGTGATTTTATTACTCTGTCCTTTGTGACCCGACGATCAGTGTCTCTGGTGTATCTCAGGTGTGGAGGTGAGCGCTCGTGTCCGTGCCATTCTAACTCTTTATTCTCTCAACTTTATAGATATTAAACATTTAATGTGTGTGTGTTTTAAAAGTTGCACTGCGGTTTCCGAATCTGTGATTCCTGCTGGGGTATTTTACAGAGACTGGACAGAGGGAGGAATAAACAATCCTCGGCTCCAGCCGGCGGTGAAGCGGATGAGGATGAGGATGAGGATGTGTGAGGAATTCTGGGAAGGAGCAGTAATCTGTTCGGAAGCGGTCTCTCGACCCAGACGAACACACAGATGTTTTAAAAGCGTTAATCTAATCATTCTGCCAGGCCTCTTCCTTCACCTCCTCTCTTTTCCCTTCGTCTTTCGCGTGCTTCTTTTGGAAGGGAAGAAACACGCTTTGATATTCCTCAGGAGCATCATGTCCCGTACAGATCCATCGGCCGCGCTTATTCACCCGTCTGTTCGCCGCCGTGTTCCTGAGCACATGTGTGAATGCGATGAGGAGCTGCTTCGTTAGAGAGGACATGCAGAAATCAATAGGAGGCTAAAAGGGTCAGAGAAAAGACTGAGATGAGGAGGAGACACGCCGGGGGGGGGGGACGCCGGGGGGACACGTGGGTTGTTTATTATTCGTCTGTAATGAAACCCCTGCAGACGAACCACCAGCTGCACACGCCACGTCCTGGACGGCAGAATAAACCTGATAAAATCGCCCAGACATCCGGATCTGTGTGTCTCACTCGTCTCTGATCTCTGTGCTGATTGGCCGTGCTCTCAAAGGGGCGGGAATGAAGTGACACTAACTGAAACTGTCATTTTTTTATACATTAAAAGAACATTTTTCTTGATTTAATTTCCTCCCAGATTTACTCGCGTGACTCGTATCCGTCTTGATCGGCCTCCTTGATGGGCTGTTGATAAGCGCTATCCACCCACTTCCACCTGCACATGGTTGTCTGGTGAGTGACAGCGAGTATATAATATGATGGCCGTGGCTTTAACGGGATTCAAGCTTGCGATCTCCAGATGATGATCCAAATGGGTTACTGTTGCACCACTCAGGCGTTTAAACTGCTGTTTAGCCACATGACAGTATTTAACTCCTCATATGCAGTTTCTTTATTATGTGTATTAGTTATCTAAAGTTTTGCATTAAAAATCCCCGCTGTCCCCATCAGTCCCCTGTGATTTAGATCATCTGGCGATCTCAGGACCTGATGCTGATCCTCCGTAGTCCGTAGGTCCGTAATTACCTCGTAAACGTCTCGGACCCGGCGATGGCCTGCTGCAGCATCCTGCGGCTCAGACCGGCCGTTAAAATCCAGTTAACGAGCTAACGCCGCACCGCCATCTCTCTGCTAACAGCTGTACACACCAGGCTCCTTCCCAGAGAGACGGTCTACTGTGAGAACGAGCGAACGATGAGGCGAGAAAAAAAAGAATGAAGAAGGAATGTGGTTTCCAGAATCTGCATCATAATCCACCTGTGTAAACATCATTTTTCATGTCAGGCAGCTGAGCAGAGCGCGAGAGCGGAGGAGTGTGGCGTGGACCCCGTGTCTCCCTGTGCTTTATAACATCTACGTCTTCAGGCTCGTTACTGTTTATTAGGACTGGAGCACTATGGACTTCGCAGTTATAATAAACTGTGAAAATATTCATGCCATGATATAAAGCATTCATAAGGTACTACACAGTTATAATTAGTTCTAACATGCACTCATACAGTATCAGCCTTTATTAGGCTTTATGAATTGCTAGTATGAAATATCACAAGCAGAGAGTCCAGAACATTTCATTTAAAAAGTAATTATACCAGAGAGGAACAAACTCTATGTGATGTCTGTATGATCCTGCCTGGGTGTGTATTAACAGTCATAATGCACTAATGAAAGCATTAGACAGAACTGATATAATGTCTTATAAACACCATGTGTCATGTGTCCTGTTAACAATTTCTGAATGCACAAATGATAATGCATTTTCATACATTATCACAACAACATGCATCATGCTTATGCATGTATTATTATTACAAGTTATTCGTTTGTTCTTGGATGCTTAGACGGATAGTCTTCATTGAAAGTGTTAATAAAGTGTTAATGATGCTTCACTACATTAATGAGACACTTCATTTCTGCAGCACTGAGTCCTTGATAAGGTTCTGTTGCAATCACAGCTCTGTGGAACAGGAATAGAACCTTTTACTTACAGGCAGTGTTCATAGGACTACATAACACCTACATAAGCCCATCCTGATCACGGTCATCAAGCTACAGAAACATTTATAACTGCTTATTCCAAAAGCAACTAGGCATCATAAGGGAAACTTGTCATTTTTCGTGACAAAGTGGTTCTGAGTCATATGACATAAGGCTGTTATGACGCTTAGTAGAATTTCATTACAAATGGTTGTTAAAAATCAATATCAAAGGTTTTAAACCCTAATTTAATATCAGAAAAAAATATGCCAAACTGTTTATTACAGTGTCATAACAGTGCTGTAAGCACTCACAAAACTCTTATTAACACAGTTTCATTTCAGTCTACTCTTGACCTTATTATAGCGCTGTCATAAGTACTCATACAGCTCTCATAAGCAGACATGAGCACTGGCTTGGAATAAGACTTTATCTATTTTTATTATTGCTCAAGTAGGCTTTTGACACGTATATCAAGTAAAATATAAATATATTGTTTATTATTGTGTCATAACACTGTCACAAGAGTTTATAACGCTCTTATTAATGAGGCAAGGTATAAACAGAATAAAAACAATAAAGAGCTGTCTGTGTATTTTAACTCCACTGTTATACGTTAACATCCCCACAAGTCTTATACACAGACATCAGAACTCTCGAGCTGTTATCAACCAGGCTTCATGAACCTGTTACTGTACTGTAGTGTAAGTCAGTCATTATAACTGCTTACGTAGGCTTATGTTTGGTCTGTTATATAAAGTCTATGTAGGAGTTATAAGGCATTATGACTGAAGGAGTATTACTTTACTGTTTGTGTGACTTAGATAATATAATCAGCTATTTTCTCTTCACATGTGTGTATTATAACTTACTGTATGGACCATGGAGACGGTGATAAAGTCTCTGAGGTCTGAGCGACAGGTGACGCCTGCGTTTACTGTCACATGTCACATAGACGGTGAAATACGTCCCCACTTTACTTTAATGAGAATTTCATAAAGCCTGCGTCTCGTCCGGGCCAGAAATCAGACATTTCACTGCTGCTCTTTCGATTTTCTGCCCAGCGTTACGCTGGCGGCCCGAGACAGGCCAGTGGAGCACGCACACACACACACATACGCACACACACACACACGCACACACACACGCACACACANTACACACGCACATACACACGCACATACACACGCACATACACACGCACATACACACACACATACACACACATACAAACACATACACACACACATACACACACATACACACGCACATACACACACATACACATACACGCACATACACACGCACATACACACACATACATACACAAACACACATACACAAACACACACACACACACACACACACACACACACACACACACACACACACACACACACACACACACACACACACACACACACACACACACACACACACACACACACACACACGCACACACATACACACGCACACACATACACACGCACACACACTGTACACTGACGTTCATACTGTTTGTTAAATATTTAGCCCTGCTGCAACTGTAAAATATTTTAAAAGGTCACACAAGACGCTGAAAGGCCCTAATGAGACTTTATACTTTTTTAAACTGCGTTTTATTGTTGAGCCGCTCGAAAACGGCACAGCAGCAGCTGAAAGGTGAACGTTTGTCAGAAATGACACTGATCCCGATGTGATGAAATCCACAGGAAGTGTTATTCTCCACAGACCAGGACGTCTGAGATGAGAGGGAGGATTAAGTGAAGAAAAAGGTGTTTCAGTCGTTCTCACAGCTGTCAATCATTAGTCACTCTGATGCAGAGCTGGAATGGATTTAACACAGATCTCTCGCGCCGCTTTTCCACGGAAAACAAACCCGTCTTTAGTTCTGTTATCGTCTCCATTGAGTCCAAACAGGGAAGTGGGCGGAGCTAGACTGCTGCTTATTAATATCTTCACTTTGATTATATATATATATACATACATACAGTGTGCGTGTATAAGTTTTACCTCTGACGCTGACACTGGAGACTCCTTCCATTAATGTTAAGCATACTGTACACGCCCCTGTGAAAGGCTGTTACTATGGAAACAATACCATGTTATAAGGAGCGCATTAATATAAACACCTTCTGCTGGTAAATGAGGTGTAACTGAGAAAACGAGGCGTTCATTAAGTGCCCAGCTGTAATTAGTTTGTCGGGTGTGAGACACTGACTGTCGGCGAGCAGACGAAGCGGCTGCAGGTCTCGGAGATGAACAGTCTCGGGTTCATTATTAATTCATCAATCATTCAATTAATCACTTAGTTAATCAGTTAGATCTTTAATTCTTTCTGTTTATTAATATCATGATTTATGCAGCATCAAGAATCAAGAAGATTCATATTTATTCATTATATAAACTGTTTAGATCCCAAATTATAAGCTCGAATTTGAGCTTTCCAGTGCCTGCATTACTAAACACCACCGATTGTGTGACGTCGCTGGAAACAGCCCGGAAAAAAGCCGAGGTTAGACGGAGTTATATTTCTGCCAATAAAATCCCACAGAATTGCCAAGCGGCGGTTACAGCCGGACGATCCTGTAGGAAGACTGTAGGCAAATCTACACATATATCATAAATCCTTAAATATCAAAAGGATTGCAGCATGCAGCATGATAAGAGCCAAAAGCAGCTGGCCAATCAGGGCGCAGCATTTTAAGCCCCAAAAGCTTTCATCTGGGGCGGCGGTGTCTCTGTGTGCTAATGCTCTGAGGCACAGGTCAGAAGGTCAGGCTGCCACTGTTGGGCCCTTGAGCGAGGCCCTTAACCCCGTCTGCTCGCGCGGCGCCACATCACGCTGGGACACGTGAAGAATAGTGAATTTCACTGTGTATGTGACAAATAAAGACTGAACTGAGAAGCAGCTGGCCAATGAGGACGCAGCACTGTAAGATCCGCCCACGCAGGAGATTTGGACCAGAACAGCCAATGAAAAACTGTAGCAGTGACGAGACTGAATAAAACCGATGAGTGAAAGTGTAGAATAGTGGATATATTTGGATTTAATAGCTCCACATGCTTGAGACAGACATGTCCCTCAGACTGAGACTGACGTGTGAGACACTGGGACACAGAGTGAGGACTTCCTGTAAACGAGTGTCTCTGTAGAATTACGATCTAATCATTCTGATTCACACACATTCACATTCCTTGCAAACTTCCGTCATTTCTTATGATTGCGTAAAGCGACTTGATGACACCTGCTAAAAGCGCGATACAAATAAAACCGAGTTGAAGTGAATTGAAGAGGATCAGCAGTCATGTGGTTTTTCACGCTGTCAGAGGAACTGGAATTAAATCATGAAATGTGACGGTCTCAGTTTTTACTGTAAGATCTTCACCTGCGATTGAGACGTGTGCTGGAGAGACAAACATCATCGACTCTATAAATTCGAGTATAAATGGATATTAAACTGATTGTCATTTACATTTGGCTTGGTTTTATTCAGAGTCTAGAACTCTCCTGAGACAAAGGGAAGACATTCAGCAGAGAGACACACACTAGTGTGTGAGAGGTCAGCTTTCTGTTTATTTTTATTTATTTGTCTTGCATTTCACATCTTCAGACATCAGACATTCCGCAGACGGTTGTGTAGAAGCAGCTCGGCGGCGTCGCGGTGAGGAAGCGTTAATCAGGAGATCGTCAGAACTTCCTCTGCACTTTGTCTTTTCTTCCCTGTGAAGTATTTCACTCTCTTTGAAGACAGATGGATGATTTAACGTGAGCCGTTTCGCTGTAACGCGTGATTCTGTAGCCGAGCTGCTGTTTAACAGCTGGACGTTACGGGGAAACTACGACGACAATGAACGTGACCTTCAGTGTATTTGTGAGAATCTGCAATATTTGCCCAGATTAAATATCAGTATCAGCTTTTTTAAATAGATACACAGATAGATAGATAGATAGATAGATAGATTTATATGCTCTCTTAAATTAGATTCTCAATAAGATAGTATTTGTTTACCAACTGTGATATTTTCTGTGACGGCAAGGAAAAATTAACATAACACCATAAATAATAATAATAATAATAATAACACAGATACATTTCAACAATAGTATAGTTACTGATCAAATCTTTGTTTCAGCCTTACTGAGACATTGTCGGGTGAGAAGTGCTTGTGTTCTTTTCTGTGAAATCCGCACATCCACCGGTATACGATTCATTACTATTGAACTTGGCTTCCTTTAAATTCCTTCCAAGCATCCTGCGTCCTTCAGAAGCTCCAGAGGCTTCATGTTTGACCGGAGTGGCCTGAAGGTACTGAGGGGAAGGAGAAGGCGCGAAACAGGAACAGGAAGTACACAACAACACAGACAAAGAGAGACCGATTTTTACATCACAGGACAGGAAGCTGGACGAGTCATAAGGAGGACAACACTCAGGACAACACTCAGGACAAGACACACAGACATCGTCTTTGTTCATACGAGCAGCTCAAATCAGATTTATAAGCTCACGATCACGAGTGCGTTATTAACGTAATGTGTTCTGTGTTAGAACAAACAAAAGGTCCATGTGAGACCGGAGACCTGCATCAGGACCGTCATCTCAACTAAAAGGTCATGCTGGAGGTTTTTACCCTCGTGTGGTCATGTGAAGCTCTGAGGATAAATAAAGACCACGAACATTAACACGAGCACCAACGTGAGTGTGTGTGTGGAGCGGAGTGATGTTTCACACTGGGTTAAATGATGCTGCTAGTCTGTTGGAATTAAATAACCTGCGTTAAGTTTCATTAAGATCAAGACTAAATGGTGGAGTGAGCATCGCGCTGAGCTCTCTCTCTCTCTCTCTCTCTCTCTCTCTCTCTCAGTGAAGATAACGTTAACTGTGATTCTTTGAGGAAACTCAGCCTTGGTTGGAGAGTATTGCAGGCAGGTACAAAGGAAAAATGAGTGTCGCATCACTTCTTAAGATTAGAAAAGAGAAAATGTAGACAAGTCATGAAAGCAAGGCAAGACACAAGAGCATTGTGGGATAATAATAATAATAATAATAATAATAATAATAATAATAATAATAATGAAGCAAACTTGTGTCTTCTTATAAACGTGGACTTTTTGGACATTCTGCTCGTGTATTAGTGAGCTTTGTAAAATGAGCTTTGATGCACAAATATATATTCAGCCCCCAGAATCTAAAAATCGGACATAAAAAATAAATCAGACTTGCGCTGCTCTGTGAACAAAGAAGTGTACCACAGCTGGACAGGAAGGTGAAGCTTGGATCTAGAGGTTTTGGTTCCTTTAAGGACCTGTAGGATGTGATAGTTCTTTTCCATCTGCTCGCTCTTCCTGGTTTTCATGCTTTTTGCCTTTTTGTCTGTCCCTTGCTACCGGCAGCCGCAGCCCTCCACCACCATATCCTGGTAGTTTTTCAGGACCACCCGGTCCTCCTGGTCCAGATACAGAAGTGCGATGGGACTGAGGGCTGTGGGCACGCAGCAGGCTCGAGGCACAGCTCCGTTAACCGAGTTCAGCAGGGTCTGCACCATGGCGTGGCTGGATGAGTTCATGTGGTCACTGAGAGGAAAGCGGCACTCGCCCAGGCAGAAGAAGGCGTCATAACCTGACGGAGCTACTATCCATTTCTTCCACCCGACCTCCGTGAAGTCCACGTAGAGGGGGTGGCGGCGGCACCGAGAGCGAGACAGGCGTTTCAGCTTTGCTGCTCGACCGCCGTTATTTCTTTTTACCCGTCTGTCTGTCCAGATGTCACGCCAGCTTACCTTCGACCCCTGGCCTTTGAGCTTTTTTGCCCTGTTACCTCCCCTCCTACTCCTGGGGGTCTTCTTCTTTCCAAATGGAATGAGTGGTTCGCTGCGTCCGTCATGACTGTAAGTGACCAGTAGTGGTCTCTGCCGTGCCCAGCTGTAGTCGTCTTCACCTGCAGACCGGCGCACTCTCAGATGTCCCTCTGAGTCCATGTCCTCCACAGTGTGACTGCTATTATCTGCTCTCACTTCCAAGATAAAGGTCATTGTCCCTAACTGCTGAAACAGTTTTGCATTCAAAGAAAAGGCCTCCCAAGACCCAGAGGGCTCTCTAACTAGCTGCCGTGAATGGAGAAGTTGGGGCTCAGAGTCGCCACCAGAGACATACAGGCTGACAGTGTGAGGCTTTGAAGCCTGGCGTCCTCGTCCACGCAGAAAACGCAGCTCTGCTGAGACCACATTCTCATAGGAAGGTATAGAGGACAGGTTAAATGCTATATGGATCCTGTCACTCCTCCCAACAGGGTCATGAAGGTCTGAAGACACTGCAATAGAGAAAAAGGAGTTTGCTTTTAAATACACTAGTCACAGGTTGGCTTAAATTCCGGTCAGGATGTCAGGTATAAGTCTGAATCGAGTCAGACAGAACAGGGCCTCAGGGAATTCGGGACTTTTCATCCAGGTGTAAAAGTCCTAAATGCCCAAGCTGTATTCTACTAAAAGTTGAATTAATAAAATAATCAGGACAAGCCTTACCAGCATGGTGGAAACTGCGGACTGTGTTGGCACCTTGTACATGCTCCACAGGGAAGCTGAACTCTGGATCTTCTACCAGGTGGTACTGCTGTGTGTGGAAACGATAGAGGTCCAGGAGATACTGAGGTACCACTGCTCCTTGGCGAGGGTTAGGATAAGACTGTAGGCCCAGTCGGGTCAAGAGGACATTCTGGATGATCTGGGCCAAACTGGGCTGTGGAGATATCCCTGGGTTCCCATCAGAGTAACCGGAATCCCCCTGGTGACCTGACAAGGCTGGAGGTAGCAGCAGGGTCATCAGAACCAGAAGACTAGCAAGGAACATTGTGGACCTAGAAGAAGAAAAGCGGAATATGTGTTATACTTATTCACATCAAAACCATAACAAATTAAAACCTACTGACAGTGAAGGAGTACAAGAATTTTCTCTAATGCCATCCTTCTGGAATTTACGGTACATGATAGGCAGCACAAACAAAACTCATTTGAAATGTTTGGAATAAGTCTAATTTACATATCAAATGTTACCCTTGTAGTGCAATGTACAGTACAGACGAAAAGTTTGGACACCCCTTCTCATTCAGCGAGTTTTCTTTCTTGTGTTCTTTCTTGTGTTCTTCAGCCCAAACGCGTCTCTTCTGCTTGTTGCCTGTCCTTAGCCGTGGTTTCCTAGCAGATCTTCTAGCATGAAGGCCTGATTCACACAGTCTCCTCTTAACAGTTGTTCTAGAGACGTGTCTGCTGCTAGAACTCTGTGTGCCATTGACCTGCTCTCTGATCTGAGCTGCTGTTAACCTGCGATTTCTGAGGCTGGTGACTCGGATGAACTTCTCCTCCGCAGCAGAGGCGACTCTCGATCTTCCTTTCCTGGGCCGGTCCGCACGTCAGCCGGTTTCTTTGTAGCGCTTGATGATTTTCGTGACTGCACTTGGCGTCACTTTCAAAGTTTTCCCAATTTTTCCGACTGACTGACCTTCATTTCTTAAAGTAATGATGGTCGCTCGTTTTTCTTCACTTGTCCAAACTTTTGGTCTGTACTGTTCCTTGAGCGAAAGTATCAGCACCCTCTTCTGCAGGCGCTCACCCTTTATTTAACCTCCCAGTCTTGATATATTGCACTATATCTACAGACTTACAGCGTTTGTCTCACTAGTTACATGTAACCATAAGACTGTACCTTGGTATGTTTCTTTTGCAAATGTATTGATGTTTATTGTCAGCGACAGTAACTGCAGAAAGAGCAGCCAAGGGACACGCCTGGGCAGAGCTGAGGATACGGCTGTATGGTGTGATTTAGGACCGCACATATGTCCTGTTAGTCCAGCTCTCTGCTGGAGGGCTCAGTAGGAAAGGAAATCAAACTAAAGCTGTGATATCCTCCATCTCCATATGGAGTCTTTGGAGTTGTAACTGTACTCTGCCTTCCTTCAGCTGTTGTGCAATGTAGTGCTATCTTGTTGTCAGGTGGAGTTTAGCCACATTAACACCTCAGAAGATCTTTATTGTGATCTTTTACGGTGACTGCCATAAACGAAATGTGTTTAACAGCATTCATTCCATCAAACCTCAATTAGCAGGAGATTTTTATGGTTTTATCATGTAATATTCCCATTTAGACCTACACACCTTTCATATTATCATGTTAGATTTGAGGAGTTATGGAGAAGATAAAGTGCAATCGACCTCAAATTAACCTGGCAATAAAACAAATACACAAACAATGTGTGCTGAACTTTGGTCCTTATTGTATCTATAAATGCCATCAGTGCTAAAACAGCAAACAGCTCTGAAATGATAACAAGCACAAAGGTGTGAAGTCACTGCTACAGCATCCGAGTCCGAGATCAGACAGGAGTAAAAGCTGTAGAGAAACACTGTGAACTCGATAATCAACAGCAGACTGATGTAAAGACAGCTGAGTTATACCTTCATTAAACTGAGCATTTTCAGTTGTACTGATGCTGAGTCCTGAGTGTTGATTAATTCTCTACAACAACAGCTCTGACAGTAGTGCAGGTTTATATGAATGTAGTCTCTCTGAAGGTCTCCATAGTAACAGCTCATTCACAGCATCCTCTCCACTGATAACAAACTGTTGGTATGGTGAACATTTATGGAAGGAGTCTCCAGTGTGAGCACCTCATATCAACAACTTCAAGAGAGAGAGAGAAAAAGAGAGACTGTCGAGAGAATGACGTTACCACGGCGCCATGATTGTTCCTGGTCATCTATCAGCAATGGAAGTCTGTATGAAATGTTGGGTGAATTAATTTTTAGATGGATGGAAGAATGTCTGGATAGAGGGAGAGATAGAAGGATATACTAACTAATGGATGGTGGGATAAATGGATGGATGGAGGATGAATGAAGGCCCTAATGGATGGATGGATGGATGGATGGCGGGTGGGATAAATGAATAGATTAAAGTTTCGTTAAATGAATGATGTTTGATCAGTCAAGGGTCCTGACTGCATGGAGGTTGAGAAGTCGTGGATCAGCAAAGGGGTACTGTGTGTCTGTCCCTGACTGCGTCTCTCTCCCTGACTGTGTGTGTCTGTCCCTGACTGCGTCTCTCTCCCTGACTGTGTGTCTCTCCCTGACTGTGTGTGTCTCTCCGTGACTGCGTGTCTGTCCCTGACTGTGTGTATGTCCCTGACTGCGTGTGTCTCTCCCTGACCGCGTGTCTCTCCCTGACCGCGTGTCTCTCCCTGACCGCGTGTCTCTCCCTGACTGTGTGTGTCTCTCCCTGACCGTGTGTCTCTCCATGACCGTGTGTCTGTCCCTGACTGCGTCTCTTTCCCTGACTGCGTCTCTCTCCCTGACTGCGTCTCTCTCCCTGACTGTGTGTCTCTCCCTGACTGTGTGTGTCTCTCCATGACTGTGTGTCTGTCCCTGACTGCGTCTCTTTCCCTGACTGCGTGTCTCTCCCTGACTGCGTCTCTCTCCCTGACTGTGTGTCTCTCCCTGACTGTGTGTGTCTCTCCCTGACCGTGTGTGTCTCTCCCTGACCGTGTGTGTCTCTCCCTGACTGCGTCTCTCTCCCTGACTGCGTGTCTCTCCTTGACTGCGTGTCTGTCCCTGACTGCGTGTCTGTCCCTGACTGCGTGTGTCTCTCCCAGACTGTGTGTGTCTCTCCTTGACTGCGTCTCTCTCCCTGACTGTGTGTGTCTCTCCCTGACTGTGTGTGTCTCTCCCTGACTGTGTGTGTCTCTCCCTGACCGCGTGTCTCTCCCTGACCGCGTGTCTCTCCCTGACCGCGTGTCTCTCCCTGACTGTGTGTGTCTCTCCATTACCGCGTCTCTCCCTGACTAAGCCGTCAGACTGAACCCGACTGCAGTGGTCCTCAGTCCTGACCCCCTGAAGGGAGGTTCAGTCTGACCTGGGATCAGGAGTCAGAAAGAACACACACACACGCACACACACACACACACACACACACACACACACACACACACACACACACACACACACACACACACACACACACACACACACACAATTACACACACACACACACATCTTGTAGCCTTTTACTAAACACACACACACATGTCTTGTACACACCTACCACACACACACACACACACACACACACACACACACACACACACCAACCACTTTTACAACAGATTTATTTCTGTTATATTCATCTCAAACACACATCCCACACACAGTGATCAGGAAGCACACACACACGCACACACACACACACACACACACACACAAAAGTGTTAAAGTGAATAATGAGTGAGGGACAAGAAATACATACAGGTACAGCTCCGTGTGTGTGGGTGTGTGTGTGTGTGTGTGTGTGTGTGTGTGTGTGTGTGTGTGTGTGTGTGTGTGTGTGTGTGTGTGCGCGCGCGCATGTGTGTCTGTGTGTGTGTGTGTGTATGTGTGTGTGTGAGTTACAGAGAAAAGATCAAAGTCCAGAAGAACGTCGCTGGGAGGAGATTCTCTCTCACGCCGTCTCTGAACACAGACTTTACACGATTAAATACACAAATATTCACCCCCTCGCTCTCTCTCTTACACACACACACACACACACACACACACACACACACACACACACACACACACACACACACACACACACATACGGGAGCTGTACCCGTATGTATTTCTTGTCCCTCACTCATTATTCACTTTAACACTTTTGTGTGTGTGTGTGTGTGTGTGTGTGTGCGTGTGTGTGTGCTTCCTGATCACTGTGTGTGGGATGTGTGTTTGAGATGAATATAACAGAAATAAATCTGAATCTTAAGAAAGAAGCCGAGGAGAGACAGGTGATGCCGAGTTTGTTGAGGAAGCAGCTGTGACGATCCTGAGATGAAGATGTGAGGAACTTTGTGATGCAGTGTGAACTTATGACCTGTGTGTGTGTGTGTGTGTGTGTGTGTGTGTGTGTTTACTCACGCCCAGGTGTGGTGGTTGGTTTGCAGAGTCCATGGTTTGTCCGTGAGCTCCAGCGTTACACACAGCTTCCTGTCGTGGACGCGTCGGTGCTGAGGCTCAGCTCGGGGTCTCGGTCAGGGTGTGTGTCGGAGCTGGAGGGACGGCGTGGGGTTCGACTTCATGCTGAGGCCGAGGACGGAGGGATGATGGATCGACGGACAGCGAGACGGAGGGACAGACGGCTCACACGCTCATCCTGTTGTCTGCTTCACTGTAGAGTTCCCCCGGCGTTCACCTGATCCAGAGCGACCAGAGGAAACTCCTCACTCACCGGCAAAATTCCCTGGTTTTGTAGCTGCGTCTCTCCTTTCCTCTGTCTGTCTCTTCTCTTCTTCACTCTCCTCCCCCTTTTCCTCTCTCTCTCTCTCTCTCTCTCTCTCTCTCTCTCTCTCTCTCTCTCTGTCTCTCTCTCTCTCTCTCTCTGTCTCT
>QNUK01001021.1:80596-113096 GCA_013621035.1 Clarias magur
ACAGATGGGACAGGTCAGGCGGACAGAATGGCAGATAGAGAGAGAGAGAGAGACAGAGAGAGAGAGAGAGAGAGAGAGAGAGACAGAGAGAGAGAGAGAGAGAGACAGACTGAGAGACAGAGAGAGAGAGAGCGAGAGAGACAGACAGAGAGAGAGAGCGAGAGAGACAGACAGAGAGACAGAGAGAGAGAGACAGACAGAGAGACAGAGAGAGAGAGAGAGAGAGAGAGACAGACTGAGAGACAGAGAGAGACAGACAGAGAGACAGAGAGAGAGAGAGAGAGAGAGAGAGAGAGAGAGAGCGAGAGAGACAGACAGAGAGACAGAGAGAGAGAGCGAGAGAGCGAGAGGTGTATGATGATGTTCAGAGAGATTTATTCATTAACCAAAGAGTTCACTCAAGATGAAAGAAAACAGACTTATTTAACTTAATTAATGATCAGTCGAGTTGGGAATAAAGCACAGTTACTGTAACTACAAGACTTTGTATTAATCTAATCAGCCAGTGAGGATGCACAAACCAGCGTAGTCTTAGTGTCGGCAACGAATAAATGAGGACGGTTGTGTGTGAAGGGCATCTGATGTAGAACATCTTCCTAATCGATACACAGATCATGAAAAAGATTTTCAAACCAGACCGGTCGAGGCCTGGGTTAACAATGACTGGCTGGGGTTAAAGTCAGCAGGAGATGGGAGGAAATCGGACTGAGGATAAAAGAGAAAGAGAGGAGGCAGACGCGTCAGAGAGAGAGAGAGAGGGAGGGAAATGAGGAAATGTAGAAGTGAGGGGTTGAAATGTAAACTCTGAATGTTGACACTATGACTGTCGGCTCCACAGGTGGGACGTGATGTGACGGAGAAAGAGGATTTAGGAATGAGCCAGACAGACTGGAAGTGAGTGTCCACACATGCACTGACCTTAATGGGCATGTTGGAGAAAGGTGATGAGGAGGTCATGGGTAGGTTCGGGTTCCCGGAGAGGAAGACCCAGAGAGAGGACATGCAGGAGGTTGGAGTGACAAGAGAAGATGTGGTAGACAGAGTTAGATGGAGACAAATGGTCTGCAGTGGTGACCCCTAACAGGAGCAGCCGAAAGAACAAGAAGAAGAATTTAATCACCTTTTATGAATATAGGTTCAGATTCAACATGGAGTCAAAACGTGTGAGACAGAGTCAAGATGGAGTCTAAATGGGTGAGACAAACAAGGTGGAGTCTAAAGGAGCTGAGACAGGAACACGATGGACTGTGAAGGGGGTGAGACAGAGTCAAGATGGAGACTGAAAGCTATCCAATCCTTTTTGAGGTCTTTACATTGACTTCAGCTTCATTCTTGCATTTCTTTAATCATTTGCATTTGCGAAAAGAAAAGACACACATTTATTTACACACTCTTGCTCGAGCCTAAAACACATCCACCCCCCGTCCCCCGTCCCCCGCCCCCCGCCCAGTGAATGCGGTACAGTATGCGCTACAGTGTGAGAATTTATTCATGCATTTTTATTTAAAAACAAACTTTAAATTAAATTTAAAATAAATCTGTTTTGCATCATCTAAAAAAACCCTCCTCCAGTGTCATTAACGCAGTTATTAAGGTGGTTATTAAGCGATTGTGTTTGACTAAACAACATTGTATCCTGGTGTGATGAAACTGAATCACCTGCTGGAATGACTCATGACCCCGAGGCTGCAATCAGAGTTTATCACCGACTGTGTGTTAATAAAATAATAAAGAAATCTTATGTGCTGCGTTTATGATTCCCCTTTACATTCCTGTGTGTGTGTGTGTGTCTGTGTGTGTGTCTGTGTGTGTGTCTGTGTGTGTGTGTGTCTGTGTGTCTGTGTGTGTGTGTGTGTGTGTGTGTAATCCCAAACACTGTGTGTATATATATATATATGTGTGTGTGTGTGTGTGTTGTATTCAGTAAACACACACACACAGACACACACACAGACACACACACACAGACACACACACAGACACACACACAGACACACAGACACACACACACACACACAGACACACACACAGACACACACACAGACACACACACACACACAGACACACACACACACAGGGGAAGACTGGGACAAGTTGCATTGCAGGACTGTGATGGAGGAAGAGCAGGAATAACAGGAAGCGCGCTCTCCTTCACTTATGTAAACGTATCTGGGTGACTGAATGTCTGAGATAAATAAACACTCCGCATGAGAGCAGTCTGGATTCAGCCGAACCTTTTTTACCCTCTAAAATGTGAAAAATGTAAAAACCAAACAGGAACACCTGCGCCTCTGCAACTGTGATGTCACCATGACAACCACCTCCACTGTGTGTAAATAGTTTATAAGCCGATAGATGGAGGAGATGCAAGAAAACAAACGAGTGTGTATTAGTGTGTCAAATGGACAGAAATAAAGGGAGACAGACAGCAACATCCGCTTTCTTTTCCATTTACTTCACAAATATTTACTTTGTGATTTTATCTTCTGAAGGAACTTTTTTTGGCATTTTACAGGATCTGTGTACAGTACGCTCAGGACTCACAAATGTCACTGTATTGTACATGTTTTTATTTTATAACCTGATCATAAAGGTTTTAATCTGGTGTCCAGGCTATAGGGGGTGGAGAAGGCAGATTCTCCTGATAACTGCACCTCCAGGTGGTTAAAGTGCACCCACTTATAGTTCATCTGCTCATTGGCACTCATTATATGACCTTCCTCACTGTATAATGTTTACATATGAAAAACTCTTTATCATGGTATACAAAATACCTTCATTGTAATTAGTCGACCTCAATATATATAATTTATATATGCAAATTATAAAATGCACTTCTGGTTGGATGCTAACGGTATTTCGTTGCCTTCAACCTACATGTGCAGTGACAATAAAGTCGAATCTAACCTAATCTAATCTAATCTAATCTAATCTAATCTAATCTAATCTAAAGGACATTCACTCATCAACCATCATGTAACATGTCTGGGTCCGAGTGAGGTGGAACTCCACATGTTGTTAGCGCAGCAGCGACAGGCAGAAGCCAAGACGCAGGTGAAAGAGCTGAAGACTGTCCACCCGTTGGCTTTGTGCCCATGAAGAAGGAAACCTTTGGCCTTAAACTTCTGCTGCCTCGCAGCTACATCTGCTCACAGGAAAGGGCCGAGAGTCAACCAGAGGAAATCTCTAAGTGCTTCTCTAAGGCAGCTCAGTGATGAAGCACATCTCTGCCACCACTGATGAATCTTTTGATTCCACCGTCCCCCATTGGTGGTGAAAGAAGGGGATCTTTACTACAAGGGCAACAGCTAGTTCTCTATCGTGATCTGCCCAGACCAGCAGTCACTCCAATGTTGTCTCACCACTACAGTAATAATAACAACAATAAGCTGCAGTTACTGCTGATACCTACCACTAGTCCACCTCAAGCTGGGCAGCCCCCAGTCAGGAAGGTGCTGTAACACCGCAGTCCGCCTACTTTACTTTACCATCACACTCTTGTAAAGATCTGTGCATCAACATCACAACACTACAAGAGAGATGGCTCGCTGAATCTGGTAGTCATTATGAGAAGGACTCCAGATTACTCTGGCAGCGCCGCAGTGGTGAGGAGCCCAGAGAGCACGGAGCTGCCTTTGTGATACCTTACAAATACTAGATCCCAGAATTAGGGCACCGACAGCGAGATCGCTCTCCGTCTGTCAACAACTTTCCAACGTATGAACAATTTAAGCTCTGTACTCCAATCCTGAGCTCAAGCACACATTCTAATGCTTCCGACGCTTCGCAGCTTCTAAGACAGAAGGGCCTCACCGACTGCCTTTAATTCCTCAACACAGCTGTAACAACAAAAGCAGCCACTGGACCTGGTGTTCATTGACCTGACCAAGGTTTTCAATTTTGTAAGTCATGATGTACTGTTTAAGATTCTTGTGCTCATAGTCGGCCCACCAATGTAGCTTAGCCTGACTTTCTGGAATCTTCTGTGCAGTTGTGCTTCTGCAAGCATTCAGAAAGTCATCTACATCCACGACCGCTCAGGAAACCTCAGATTCAGGTTGTCCTGACAGAAGTCATCATTGTACTGATCAAGAAATTAAATCAAAGAAATGCTCTTTGTGGATGATACTGCAGGTGTCACACATTGAGAAGGTTATCGAATCACAAATATAACCTGAGTGGCCTGTGTGCAGAGAAACGGACAATGTTGATGCAGCAGAGAGGAAATCGACAAGAGCGAGTAAGATTAGCAATGTTACAAACCTGTCGCTGGACTACAAACAGAGGCATATCGGGTTAGCTTGCTAGCTCGCTAACATAGCTTATTAAAACTCCAGTAGAAAACTCGTTCGCTAATGCTACTGTATGTGATGCTAGGTTACGTTCTTGCATATTTATTTAGCTAAGCATATTTATTACATATTTATTTAGCACAAATGTGTGTACTGGTTGGAAAACACTTGGACTTTAGCACATTTACATTCTGATGTCTCCTCGCCTCCGCCCCGTCCACTTCAAACAGAAAACATGGACACAAGTTCTATTACTGAGACGCTGGAGCACAGTTTAATTAATTATTAAACAGTTTAATTTTATTTATTTATTTCTGTATATTTGTTTGTTTGTGTGTGTGTGTGTGTGTGTGTGTGTGTGTGGTTAAGTGAGCAGGATCCTGTAGGATGCTGAGGATGATAAAAATCTTCTCTCACCATTATGGACACACACACACACACACACACACACACACACACACACACACACACACACACACACCTCTCCTAACCATCGTCTGGCCTGAGGAGGACTGAGACATATCACTCTGTGTGTGTGTTCATAATGGTGAGAGAAGATTTTATCATCCTGAGTATCCTACATACATGTGTGTGTGTGTGTTATCTAGTCGGGTGTTTACTGCGTCTGGGACTCGCAGATATCATCAGTAAATATGCTGTTAGACAGAGACGTGCTCTGGGACGTGACTCTGCGCCTCGAGCCTCCACTCCACCCATCACTTCATCACTTCAGCCCTCGACCCGTCCCGGATGCCAGGCACAAGCTACCGCTAACATCCTAGCATTGAGCTCCAAGCTACAATATCTGTGATATTCAGTGAAGTGCGTGGTCTGGTCTGAGTGCTCAGATTGTGATCAGCTCTCTTCCTGTCTGCCTGACGGTGCTGTGGTTATGCGGAGTCCAGAGCCGTACCCCTCTCAGGTTCTGATTTTGTGAATCACACCGAGAATCAGACCCATCATGATGTGTAACGACACTGAACGAAGATGCTTGCCAAAGGTTCGGTCTCGGTTTATGATTGATTCGGAGTTGATATCAGTCAGGATCACGTACTGAACCGTTCCATTCATTCCCTGCACCGTATCACATCTGGACAGTTTCTCTCTTGTGTACGTGTGACTGTCACACTCGCGATTTCACATTCTGACCGACTGTTGCTGTCTGTAAAACTTCAGTTAATCTGACTAATGAGGTTCTCTGCTCTTTCCTCCACTTACTTGATTCAGTGACTCATTTTGTTTACCAAACAGATTCTCCTGTTCACTCATATGTTTAAGAGTGGACTTTATTTTACTAAACATGAACGCATACGAGTTTTTAGAAATAATGCTTGCAATTAATGATCATGCGTTCAAGGTAAAGTGGAAACGCCATCAGCGAATCAGTTTAAATGAAGATGAATTGAGATGAATTGAATCACTTCTGCATCAGTGTGATGATGTGACAGCGAGGAAGGATGTCCGGGCGGAGCTGCTTTCATGTCTAACAGGGAATGTTCACGTGCGTGATGAAGGTTAACAACACTAAATCACAGGAGGAGGAGGAGGGGCATGTGCATCATCACTGACATCATCTGCTCGATTCGTGGCCAGATGTCCTTGTCCTGACACGAGTAACTCAGGCATTGTGAACGGATCCGAGACAGAGAAAATGGGGAGAGGGCAAAACGTGTCGAGGATCATTCAGTAAATTAAACTCCCGTCTGATAAACATTCTCCTTGTGATGTTGAGAAGTCAAATCCAGAAAGAGCGGCAGGACTCACGAGGGGTGTGAGGCGTTTGTCCTATTAACTTTGAGAGAGAGAATAAAGAGCGCGGTGAGGGGACGAGTGTTGATAGTTGCTGTAATGAGAACAGGAACTCTCTCACCCGCTACACCGACGGTCCACACGACTCACTGTAGCTCTAAATGGATGAACAAACAGTCACTGGTGTTGTAGTAAAGCAATAAATCACTCGGGGAACGTCTTTTCCCGCAGGTCCCTGAGCATTTAATTCCTTAGGTTCTAATGTAACGCGGTACGGAGTTGGATTTAGGGTTAATTGTGAGAAGTCGAGTCTCTGGAGATCTTTGTTGAACTTTGTTTTAAAGTGAAGGAGAAGGCACACACATTTATATTCGTTCGGAGTTTGGTCCCGTTAGGAGCCGGTGTCATTCCTGCCTCGTTGCCTCGCCGTGCCAGCATGCGGTCTCGCTCATTTCATGTCAAGTGGAATGTGTGCGCGGTCTGAGCGCTGTTTTGATATTAAACTTCCTCAGTGATAGCCGCGCAGGCAGGAATGTTGTTTAGCGTCTCGCTCCGGGTTGGCAGCCCAAAACAGATGGAGTTTAAAGAGGAAACCGCTCGATAGATATTGCTTGTCTACTTCCTGTTTTTGTCCAATTAGGGCATTATTATGGCGAGATCGGGCCGAGCCTCATTGTCTGCCTGTCAGACCTGAAAGTCCCGGCGAACCGCGTTACTGAGGTCACAGAGATATGGAGTAAAAATGACGACTCAACTTTCCATGTGCTTGATATTTGTCGGCTGTTGGCTGGAATACAACGTCCACAAGCGCGGGTTCCGTTCAGCAATACTGGAAAATATGATTTCTGTTGTTAAATACACAACAATTCTGGAGTTATTTTTCAGTGTGAACGATCCTCGATCTCGGTCCGAGTCTCCCACATCATCACGTCATCCTGGGGAAACAAATGTCAAGAAATAGATTTCCTCTCAATGCACATGCTTGTAAAGATTATATATATATAAACACACACACACACACACACACACAAACACACACACACAAAGTCTCTTCCTATAAACATTTAATAAACTGTTAAATAAACCAATTAAACTATTTATACATGAAATAAAGATCAAATACAGATGAGTGCAAAAGTTTCTACCCCCTTTTATCCATATGCAGTGCAGTTTTCTAGTTAGACCTTTCACTAAATATCAATACTCAAAAGTTTACACCCCCCTACATGCTGCACTGTGAGTTTTGTTAAAGTCTAACAACTTTCTTGAGAACACCTGAACTGTGAACAGAAAGGTGACATGAGAGATTTATGCTTCATGCTATACATCATAGTCCTTGTGTGTTGTGCTCATGTCTCTTTACTGCCTCGGCGTTTGAGGTTCCAGAGACCGCAGTGTGTGTGTGTAAAGGAAATGCATCGAGTAGGAACAATTTTTTACTCCTAAATATTTTAAGTCTACACCAAAGATTTCAGTACTCAGTACAATGAGAATAATTTAGTGTGTGTGTGTGTGTGTGTGTGAGACAATTCAATTGAATTCAATTCAATTTTATTTCTATAGCGCTTTTGACAATGGTCATTGTCTCAAAGCAGCTTCACAGAAATGAAAAGAAAAATTTATGGAAGTGTACACGTGTAAGAAAAATGTGTCTAGATAACGAGATAATCAGGATAATGTCTAGGGTGACTGCGGCAGTGGCAAGGAAAAACTCCCTGAGATGGCAATAGGAAGAACCCTTGAGAGGAACCAGACTCAACAGGGAACCCATCCTCATCTGGGTGATAACGGAGAGCAGAAATTGTATAACATCATGTGTGTTATGCAGAGAATCAACTTTAGCCTCAATACCAGACAGAATCTAAACGTACTAAAATATTTTACATAATTTAGATTCTATAGCTGTTTTCTCTGAGATCATAAACAGAAGATGTATAAGTTACTGTAGAGCGTCAGGAGCCCAGTTCCTCAGTCAGTTCCTCAGTCAGTTCCAGCTGATAAAGCAGTGTGTGTGTGTGTTTCAGCTGGTAGAGATGATCTGGGACTCAGGAACCCAAACACAACACAAGAGTTAAATATTGTTAATGTCTATCGTTACACACTCGGAACATTATATACACACATCTAGACCTTGCTAAGATTTGACAGCCCTGATGAGTCCCAGCCCATGATTAAAGCACGAGTTAATTATCCTGCTTCATAAAAAAAAAAATTTTCCGATAGCTCCTCCTCCTCGTCTGTCTGTCTGCGCTAACGTCTGATAATGACTAATGACGTCTGATGTCCCTGTCCTCCCGCAGGTGTGGCCGAGGCGTGGGACGCTGGGAAACATCTCCCAGCTATTAGACTACGGGTTAACCCTCGATATCATCTCCTTCCTGTGTTTAGTCCCAGCGGAGAACACTGAGAGAACCTCAGCTTTGATGTAGATAAACTGCAGATATCAAACATCTCTGCAAATTGCAGCCTCTTCCGACCCAGACGGCCGCTGAGACCCGCCCGAGTCTCGTCCTGTCACGGTGGACTCAGGACTTTGTGGAAGTTTCAGATGAGGATTTATGGCGATGGCTAGCGGCCAAGACGCTCAGCTATAAATCAGATATACTTTAATTACAGAGAACACAGACAGAATAAACACCATCACAATAAACACCTCGTCTCACACGACTGTGTTACTTAAGGACAAGAGTCCGTCCTGCATGATTTAACCCGTTAGATCCCTGCAGCTTTCATCACCATTCTACAGGAGACTAAAGATTTATTATTAAATATTAAACCAATGTCATGCAATGCTTTTACACGAGTCTCCAAAACCCAGGCTGGTGTTGTTTAAAGCGTTTTTCACTGCATCATGTTCCTGAAGAAACATCACACCACTGTTTCATCATTTCCTTTTAACCTCATCGTTAGCGTGATGCTAACACAAGGTATGGAGAACGTAGACTTAATTCCAGCGTGAGCCGCGTCCACTAAAGCTGCATATTTAATGTTAAGACCCTGACGTAACTCCGAGGAAGACGGCGAGATCAGCGCGGCTCCTCGGGATCTCCGCATGTCCGGGGCAGAGGAGTGATGTGGGACTCGTCTTTGTTCTCCGTCTCATTTCACACAATCACTGGATCCGCTCCAACATTCTCCGAAAGCGAGTCAAACTAAAAAGCCAGCGGAAGGTGACTCAGTGACTCAGAGCGGGCACAGATAGCTGGAAACACTGCCAGGACACAGCGCCACCTTCCTCATCCAATCCAAACACTTCGGCCTTCATGCCACATTCATGTCCATTCACACGAGTCCAATCTGGGAAATGATATCGAGGACGTCTAACCCGATATCTGAGATCCTAAGCAGTCTAATGTCAGAGGTCCAACATGAAAGGTCAGATCTGGGACATAATAACGGAGAGATCTGATCTAAGAACATGAATCTGAGCAGACGAATCTGAGCGGTTTGTTCTGAGGAGTCCAGTTTAACTCTGTACTGTAGCTGAGGTGTCTGATCTGACCTGAGGCGTCAGGAATCCACGCTGAATGTGAAGATGATGAGATGATACTCCAGCTCCAGTGCACCAGGACATCTGGGAAATAATCCGGGCCTGGACGTCGGTATGAGATCAGACTGTCATGTGTTACATGATAATGTTGATCAGGATCATTCATAATTAGCTTTAAAGGTAGGTTATGAATGTGTTTGAAGTTTTAATTGCAGATTTACTCCCTTAAAAGGATAGAAAATTATTTTAAACAAACATCTAATGGATATTTTTGTTACAGGATCAGAATGTTAGTAAAACCGTTCAGCGAAACATTAACACTTCTAATACGCTTAAGCTTTAGTTTCTAACATAATGCCTCTGCAACAGTCTAAGAACCTGAGCTGGAATTAAGCTTTGCTTCACATTGGGCTTTAGACTGGTTTGTGATTGCTTACAGCGTTTCCTCTGCAACATTTAAACATGTTAAAATCGCTGCACTTTAATCAGCACTTCAGAGGAACAACACCAAGTCTGTGTGATCTTCATTAGAGAGTAGGAATGTGAGTGTGGAGCTCCGTAGAGTTCGCTCGGCGTGGAGGCGTGTGGAGACGACAGGGAAGGTACAGGACACCAACACCACACGACCTTCAGACACGGAACAGGACAAGATGAGCGAGAGTGATGGAATGTTTAAATCGTTGATCACAGAGTCAATAAACTGGATAAAAAAGCTTTAGAACAAAAGGATAAAAAAAATTATGAAATAAAACAGAAAAAGCATTTTGAACAGCATCATTTACTCTTTACACAACTCTCCAAACCTCTCAACATCTCCACCTGCAGCACACAGGAGATAAACGGGTTCTTGTTCTGGTTCTCTTATGGAGAAGAGACACCACGAGGAGACTTACAGGTTCTACATCTGACCTTTTTACTCCCTATGAAAGAACATGAGTGTTAATCTTCTCTGTAAAATGATTCACTCTTTTAGTCATTCATCAACACACACACACACACACACACACACACACACACACACACACACACACACACACACACACACACACACAGACAGGAGGTCATGATTAAGTGTGTTTGATTAAGTGGTGTATTATTGTAGGTTATCGCAGACACGTTCTGCTCCGGACAGGAAGACAGAGACGACCACAAGCAGGAAGCACTGGAATGTACTTCCTGTTGGCCAGGACTGATTCTCTGTACCATCCAGACACACACACACACACAACAACGTTTTCACACCACAGGTCTCAGAGCTGAAAGCAAATCACCCACTCAGGAACAGAAGGAAAAAACTTTGGTGAGAACCCAGCAGTCAAGTGACATCAGTGTGGAACATCTCACTGGAATCAGCTGGTTCTCCTGACGCTCCTGAGGAGCCTCCCAGTTCTCGAGTGTTCAGGTGAATGGTGTTAGAGATAAGAACACTTACAGGTTCCATAAAACAGTTCCTTCTCATCAGGAAACTGCGAGTAGAACCTGAAGAAGAAACCAGGAACCCTGCGTTTCCCCCTGAAGCCTTACAGAGTAGACACACACGTCCTCAAATGGACATGATTTGGGACTCCTACAGGTTCTTTGCCTTTTCAAGAGCTCCATGTGGAACCCTACAACAGAACGCATCAGAAAAAGTTCCTAGGCAGATATTGTTATATATTTATATAGAACCCGAACCTTTAACTATCCAAAGGAGCCTTAAAGAACCAAGAAGCTAAATGCTAAACTACAGACATAGATATTCTAGACATCAGGAAAAAAATACTGAGCAACAACTTGGAGTAAATATAATCCTTCTCAGATCAAAGGGCTCCTCCAGGGTTCTTTAAGGATTCATTTGATATTTAAAGGTTCTTGGTGCCACACGTTGTCCTGTGGATCTTTTTGCTTCTTGTCCTTTCTGCAATGCATGAGGAACAGCAGCTCGACTTCCTTCCATTAGCCGAGGTCAGAACTGAACCTCTTCACTGAAGCAGTGTGTGTGTGTGTTTTGTAGGACACTACAGAACACAGCGCATGACTCAGAATATAGAATTATCATTGTGTGTCCTCTTAAATTTCCAGATTAGATTTTTTAAATAAAAACCCAAAGCTCAGAGCTTTTAGGATGATTAAATCTCAGAGCCGTTCTTCCGCCTGCACCTCCATCATCAATGAAGACACGTGAACATCATGCAGAGGAGAACCTTCACACCAACGTTCCTTCACTCCACACTCACCTCTAAGCGATGTTCTGTCTCTGACCTTCTGAGTGACATGACATCACACTCCACACCACATGGTTCTGTTCTCCTTTAGGGTTCAGGAGTTCTAGCACTTCAGTGGCGCAGTGGTAAAGTGCTTGCATGTTCGATTCCCGGGTGATTCTGTAACCTCTCGTAGCTGGAGGTGTAGAGAGAGCTGATTGGCCGAGCTCTCTCAGAGGGGAGGGATGAAGGATCTGTGAGTTCACGCATGTGGAAGTAGCGGATAGTGTTGTCCACCGAGTGTGTTGTCCACCGCCCCCAACGGTGCGTGAGCGAGCAGTTCGAAAAGATGCCGTCTCTGCCTGGCGTAACGTGGCCCTCCCGGCTGAGTGGTGGTAGTAGCTTAATGTGGAGCCCCCTAGTGATGGGGGGGGGGGGGAGGAATTGGATATGACTAAATTACGGAGAAAATTGGGAAGAAAAAAAAAAAAAAAAAAGAATTCCACTCCACCAAATCCGAAGGGTTCTGAAGGGTGTGTCGAGAAATCCGGTGACTGACGTCATGAGGTTTGAAGCCTCGCTGTGATTGGCGGTTCAAGAAGTGGTTAAACTCAAATGGATACCTGGACAGTTTTCAGTCTGGCTTCCGAACGCATCAAAGTACAGAGACAGCGCTCATAAAGATAATAAACGATATTTGTTTAAATTCTGATCCTGGCAAAATATCAGTGTAGCACTGCGTTTGACACTATCGATCATAACATACTAATAGAAAGACTGGAGAACTGGGTCGGGCTTTCTGGGATGGTCCTCAAATGGTTCAGGTCATACTTAGAAGGGAGAGGTTATTATGTTAGTATCAGAGAGCAGCACAAGTCTAAATGGACGTCCATGACATGTGGAGTCCCACAAGGCTCAATTCTTGCACCGCTCCTGTTTAGCCTGTATATGCTCCCACTAAGTCAGATAATGAGAAAGAACCAAAGTGCCCATCACAGCTATGCTGATGATACCCAGCTTTACCGAGTCTTATCTCCAAATGATTATAGCCCGTAGACTCCCTCTGCCACTGCATTGATGAAATGAACAGTTGGATGTGCCAAAATTTTCTTCAGTTAAACAAGAAGAAAGCTGAAGTCATTGTATTTGGAAACAAAGATGAAGCTCTGAAGGTGAATGCAGACCTTCACTCTAGGGGTCAAACAACTAAAAATCAAGTTAAGAATCTTGGGGTGATTCTGGAGACAGACCTTAGTTTCAGTAGTTATGTCAAAGCAGTAACTAAATCAGCATACTATCATCTCAAAAACATTGCAAGAATTAGATGTTTTGTTCCCAATCAGTACTTGGAGAACCTTGTCCATGCCTTTATCACCAGCAGGGTGGATTATTGTAACGGTCTCCTCACCGGCCTTCACAAGAAGACCGTTAGACAGCTGCATCTCATCCAGAACGCTGCTGCCAGAATTTTTACTAGAACCAGAAAATCTGAGCACATCACACCCGTCCTCAGGTCCTTACACTGGCTGCCTGTAACATTCAGGATAAATTCTAATGTACTTTTACTCGATTATAAATCACTCAATAGCCGAGGACCTAAATACATTGCAGATATGCTCACTGAATATAAACCTAACAGACACTCAGATCATTAGGATCGAGTCAGTTAGAAAGACCAAGGGTTCACACAAAACAAGGGGAGTCCGCTTTTAGTTATTATTCAATTCAATTTATATATGGCTTTTAACAATTGACATTGTCGCAAAGCAGCTTTACACAATCAAAAGAAGTAAGTTTGTATGAAATGTGAATGTGTATGAATCAAAATTATAAGATTATCCCTGATGAACGAGCCGAGGGCGACGGTGGCAAGAAAAAACTCCCCGAGATGGTAATAGGAAGAAACCTTGAGAGGAACCAGACTCAACAGGGAACCCATCCTCATCTGGGTGATAACGGATAGCAGAGAATGATCAGCATAATAATGTGTACTGGAAGTTCAGTATAACAGGAGATGTGTTAAAATTAAATGGAGTCCAGTTTGTTCCTGGAGACTCAGGTAGACTGTAGGAAATTCCAGTCCTGATCTATCGAACAACTGAAGTCACAGGTCCCCTGAGAACAGCTGTCTGCATCAGTCGAGGACAGGACAGTCTTCGTGAAAACCATCCCCAGCCACTACGCGTATCCCAGGCAGACCACACGGGGCATCCATGCGACGAGATCTCCAACCAGAAGCAGGACTCCAGGACAAGTTAGACCAGTCCAGGGAGCAGAGGGGTCTGGATCAGTGACAGTTCAGGAGTGACATGTATAGCTCGGCAGAGAGACAGAGAGAGGGAAAGGAGGGGGGGGGGAGAAGAGAGCAGAAGAGGAGAGAGCAGAAAATAAGGAGAGATGGCAGTTAGGTCTGGTCACAGTCAACATGTATAAGGTGAATGTATATTTAGTGCAAAGTGCAAGCAGGGACTCCGGCAGGACTAACTATAACAGCATAACTAAAAGGGAGAGCCAGAAGGAAATACAGACATGTAAAGCAACCAATGAGATGTAAAGCAACAAATCACCTCACAGTTAACAAACCTGAGTGATCAAGGAGAGTGGGGAAGACAGCATCTAAACATAGCAGTTCACCAGAATACTCTACGTCCATGAGTCCATCGATGCAAAATTTCACAGGGAGCCAATGCAGTGTAGATAAGATGGGGGTGATGTGCTCATATCGTCTGTAGTGAGGACTCTCTCTGCTGCATTCTGTACTAACTGAAGCTTGTTTATACACCTAGTTGAACAACCAGACAGTAAGGCGTTACAATAGTCCAACCTAGAGGTGATAAAAGCATGAACTTGGTTTTCTGCATCATTTAGTGACAATATATTTCTTATCTTGGCAGTATTTCTAAGGTGCAAGAAAGCTATCCTGGTAATATTATTCACATGTGGTTCAAACAAAAGCCTGGAATCTATAATCACACCGAGGTCTTTTACTGTTGCACTTGATGGAACAGAAAGGCCATCTAAAGTTACAGTGTGATCAGAAAGCTTACGTCTAGCTACTTGTGGTCCTATGACTAGAACTTCTGTCTTATCAGGATTAAGCATAAGGAAGTTAATTAACATCCAATCTCGTATGTCCTGCAAACACTGCTCAAGTTTAGCAAACTGGTTTTTCTCATCTGGTTTTGCTGAGACGTACAATTGTGTCATCAGCATAACAATGAAGACCGATACCATGTTTACGAATTATGTTGCCCAGAGGAAGCATGTAAAGGGAAAAAAGCAGTGGGCCTAAAACTGAGCCCTGTGGAACACCAAACTCCACTTGAGAACATGAGGAATGGTCACCATCTAAATCTACAAACTGATAACGATCAGTCAAGTAGGATCTGAGCCACAAGAGGGCAGTTCCCTTAATTCCTACTACCTTTTCTAATCTGTGAAGGAGAATACTATGATCAATGGTGTCAAAAGCTGCACTGAGGTCCAGTAACACAAGTATAGTGACACAACCCTGATCAGAGGCCCATAGGAGGTCGTTTACTACTTTAACAAGTGCTGTCTCTGTGCTGTGATGAGGCCTAAATCCTGACTGATACACTTCATTTATGCTATTTCTGTGTAGATGTGAACATAGCTGCTGTGATACTACCTTTTCCAAAATCTTGGAGATAAAGGGAAGGTTTGATATCGGCCTGTAATTAGAAAGCAGACAGGGGTCAAGGTCAGGTTTCTTGATTAGCGGTTTAATAACGGCTAATTTAAAGGATTTGGGGACATACCCACTACTGAGTGAACAGTTAATTACTTTCAACAGGGGTTCTGTTATTGCTGGTACTATCTGTTTGAGAAAATGTGTCGGTATAGGATCTAATATACCTGTACAGGTTGCCGAGTTTGAAGAAGAGATGAGTTTGAAGAAGAAATTAGTTCTCTCGCTTCAAGGGGAGTAAAGTATTCCAAGTTCTGATGTGATGTGGTTAGTTTATCAGTGTTACTTAAATTGTCTGGTTTTAAAGCCTGAATTGTTTGCCTAATATTTATGATTTTATTATTGAAAAAGTTCATGAAATCCTCACTACTGCCTGATGATGTTGTGGAGATTTCTGCAGTGGTCTTGTTTTTAGTTAATTTCGCTACGGTATTAAATAAGAATCTCTGGTTGTTTTTGTTATTTTCTATTAGAGTGGAGAAATATGTTGATCTAGCATCACTGAGAGCTTTTTTATACTTCAGGATGCTCTCCTTCCAAGCTATTTGGAATACTAACAATTTAGTTTGGCGCCATTTACGTTCGAATTTTCGCGCGGTTTGTTTTAAAGCACGTGTGTGGTCATTATACCAAGGAGCGAGTTTCTTATCTCTAATCATTTTCCTTTTAACTGGAGCGACATTATCTAAGCTATAACGAAGTGCTGACTCTAGATATTCATTCGCCTGTTCGAGTTCTGTGAAGTCAGATGGCGATCCAATCAAAGTAGATAATTCTGGAAGATTATTGATAAAGCTCTGTGCGGTATTTGATGTAAATGTACGTTTAAGGTGGAAGCGCGGTGCTGTGCGTACATTATTACTATAACACGCTTTAATCGAGACAAGGTAGTGATCTGAGATAACTTCAGACTGTGGAATTGTGTTTATATTTCCTCTACTTAATCCGAAGGATAATATTAAATCTAAAGTGTGAGCTGCTTTATGAGTGGGTCCTACTACACACTGATTTACTCCTACTGAGTCCAGTATGGACAAGAATGCTGTTCTCAGAGGGTCTTCTGGATTCTCAAAATGAATATTAAAGTCTCCAGCAATTAACGCTTTATCTACAGAAACAACAAGGTTTGAAAGGAAATCTGCAAATTCACAGAGAAACTCCGAGTACGGCCCAGGGGGTCTGTAAATGATGATTAGCGGGATTGACTGAGCTGACTTTATGTTACTATAGAGAACTTCAAATGCATTAGATTTAAAACTGTGTTTTTGTACGAGAGACAGATTATGGTTATAAATAACTGCGACTCCTCCTCCTCTACCACTTAGCCGAGGCTGGTGTATGTATCAAGGAGGACTAGCTTCATTTAAAGCTACATACTCGTCTTGTTTAATCCAGGTTATTATGCTGCCCGCAGTTGGAACCAGTTTCCAGAAGAGATCAGATGGGCAAAAACATTAGTCACATTTAAATCTGTTTAGCTGTGCATTTTATTGAAGGAGCACAGTGCTACATCCGAACTGACTGCACCATTTTATGTTCTTCTAATATTTAACAGTTTTATTTTTTATTTTAAAATTTTAATTAGTTTTAAAAGTAGCTTAAATCATTTTTAACTTTTCTTTAAATAGTTTTGTCATTATTTTCTTCTCGTTTATGTAAAGCACTTTGACTTAACATTGTGCATGAAATGTGCTATACAAATAAACTTGCCTTGCCAGCATCGGTTCTCGATCTCACACACACATATATATATACGGTGTTAGAGCGATACATGCTGAAGCCAACTCTACTGGTTAAGGCTCTGACTGTCAGGGTCCCAGTACCTCTGTGCTGTAGGGGGCGCTGTATCACAGCCGACCCTGTGCTCTGACCTCCGAAGCTTCCTGTGATGTTCTGTAACGAACATGTGTTCGATTACAGAACGAGTTTTAAACTTCTCTCCTGTCACCTTTACGAATCAGGATCTTCTCGACCTAAAACTACTTCCGAGTGTAAGGTCAGAGTTTTTATTTATTTATTTATTTATTTATTTGAGACGTGGCTCATGAAAACACTTTAGGAGACAGCGAGCTCGTCGGCGTGTTTAACGTCACTCTGCTGGATTAAACAGATTAAAGGTCAACTGTGGAACCTGATCGACTCTGATGTTCCAGTAGCGTGTGTCCATATCTGTGTGTGCGTGTGAACACAGTGAACACTGTGCAGGAGAGTGTGTGAATGATCATCATGTTGGTGCTGATAATGCGGGGGGGGGGGGGCACAAACTAATGCACAGTATTGCTGAAAATTGTACAGACATACAGAAGCATACAGAACGTTTCTCTTCACATTTTAATTTATTATTTTTTCTATTTAAATTTAGCCCACCCAGGCATTGCCGCAGGGAGTACGGCACTCCGGAACCTTCTCCAGAATAACTCACTTGTGCCTCCCTCTTGTGGAACAAACCAGAACTACACACAGTCTCTCTGTATAATTTTTCACAGTCTCAGACGTTAAACGAGTACGAGATCACGTCCTGACTCCTGAGTAACGCCTCCTTCTGGACGCCCAGCGGGGTCTGCAGGTCAGACACCTGGAAGTTCAGCACGTCGATGTCCGAGGCTCCGAACTTCGCCCGCACGTCCACCCTCTCGTACATCCTGAAGTGAACCTGTTTGTCGGTCATGGAGATAAGAGTCCTGAGGAAGCGTTCTCGCAGCTCTGAGCGCAGCCTCTGCTCGTCCTCGAGGTCAGCGCTGCTCGCTCGGGACGCCGAGATGGACGAGGGACACAGGGCGATGTAGCGGGGGGAGGTGGGGTCAAACCCGCGGCTGTTGGGGTCCGGACCCCGGGGCAAACGCAGCACGTTCACTGGGTTCTTCATCTCGACCCTCGCAGGGTTAATCTGGAAGTTTTTTAACACCGTTTATATTTCAATACATTACACACAAGCACAAAGTACATTTAAAAGACACACTCACTTTCTCTCTCTTTAGTTTGTTCACATTGAACTGACAGCTGTTACTGTGTGTGTGTGTGTGTGTGAGAGAGAGAGAGAGAGAGAGAGAAGTGCACTCAACTGCAGCAGGAGTGATTAATGTGGAGTGAATGATTATGAATCCTCAGCTGTAATGAGCAGTGTGTGTGTGTGTGTGTGTGTGTGTGTGTGTGTGTGGTCACAGAGCAGGACGATGCGTACAGCAGCTTAATGAGCTTTCATTTAAACCCATTAGATTAATTGCTGAGCTGCTTTGAAGAAGTTATTTGTTGGAAATCCTGTCCCACCTCCAACAACAAACTTACACAGACACACTACTTACAATGTACTGTAAATATATTACATTATATATCTCCACTATATACATAATGTACTTTATTAAAGAATGTATTAATTATATTGTCATGTACCACATTTACATCACATTACAAAATAAAGACATTGTTTGAGTATAATTATGACGATATGTCCTTTTATGTTTATGTTCTATATTAAAGTAAACATTTAACTGAGCTGTAGCATGCACAAGAAACATTTATTGTTTATTATTATTATTAGGGCTGAAATGATTCCGAGTAAATTGAGTGATTTGATTACAAAAAATTATCGAGGTAAAATCTTCTGCCTCGAAGCTTCGTTTAATTAATTTTAAAAGCTTGCGTTATGTTTATGCGCAATTATTTGTTGACAGCACGCTTTTGACACAGCGTGCTTCCGGATGCAAGCCGCCAGTAAACACCTATGAAGAAGAAGCGCTTACATCACCCACAAAGCGGAAGGAGACGCAAACAGTTAGCTGTGTATTGATTTGAGGGAGCGTTCTGTTGAGGGCTGCAAAATGGAAGGGAGCAATAAAATTATTAGTGAGGCCAAGAGAAGAAGAAAGCAGCAAGAGGAAATGACAGAGTTGTAGATTTTGAAACTTTTAGTTCTGAAAGTTTAGTTGCACAACTTTTTTTTTTTTAAGTGTGTGCCTTAGTTTTTTTTTTATCCTTAAAGTCATTTGAAATACCCTTTTTTTAGCGGTTTCGCGCGGTGGCCGGAAGTACGGTTCTTCATGATTCACCGCGAGTTCTGGCGCTGCGATTATGTTTCCATCTTTCTGCGCGAAAAAATGGAACGCGTTTAAGCCGCCTTAAAAACATGTTTAGTTTTTTTGGCGGACCTTGCAGAACTTTGCGGAACGTCGGCGGGCGTCGCGGCGGCTCACGGTGCCCAACACCGCATCTCACTGCGAGTCAAACCGCATAGGAGAGACAGGGGTACAAGCTATTCCTTGTATTGTGAATAATGACAATGTTTATTTTTGCTAAAATGCTTTATGCATTTAAAAAATAAAAGTTTACTTTTCTAAAAAGAAAACCAATTAATCTTTGTTTCTCTTATATATTTTACATTGCTGTTTAATTCAGCAAAAGTCAATTTATCCGATTAATTGATTACTTTTTGGTAGAATACTCGATTGCTAAAATATTCGATAGCTACAGCCCTAATTATTATTAATAATATTAAAAATAATCTGACTTTTTAGGGTTTCAGACAGAAGAAGTTCTTGTTATAAATCTTTACATTAGTGTATATTTGAATTTTCTGTAATATTTTCAGTGTTGGGTGTAAACAGGACCAAGTGCGGCGCGCAAACACACTAACTGGAGAAAGTGGTTAATGAAGGTCCAGCGGAGACCCAGCGGAGCAGCAGGATGGTGTGTGTGTGTGTGTGTGTGTGTGTGTGTTACCTGAGGTAATGCGCTAGTTGTTTTTCACCGCCTCTTTTTTACTATTGCAAGTGTAAACACAATTAACTTGTTACAATTAAAGTGTAACATTGGATGAGATTATAATGGCAAAACTAATATAGGAAAAATACATATTACATTAAAATAAATAAATCTAAAGTAAAAAATAAATAATAATAATAGAACTAACTATATAAAATAAGAGGGTACAGATGTAAATCAAATTGACCTAGTATTCATCATCATATATAATTTCCCAGAATAATTTCACATGATATAATTTCCCAGAATTAGCCGTTTGTTGCTACTAATACTGCGGTGTTGTAATGAGCTAGCTGGTGTAAACGCCGCTTCATGAAGCGAGTAAAAACTCTCGGTACACATTTAACAAACATACAGAAACACTCACCGCCTCCGCACTGACACACGCTCGCGCTTCCCGCATCAGCGACCGGAACCGGATGTGACTTCTTCTTCTCCGTTATTTACCGCCGTTTTTGGCGTTTTAACAACAAATTGGCAAATGAATGCCCCCTGCTGGTGAACAGTGGAATCCAGCGTGCTGCTTATTTATTCATGTCGAAATGTTGCAGGGCAGTGAATTAAAGAAATTGTTATTACATTTTCTGTCTTTAATATCAATACAATTTAAACAAATATCTTGTATTTTTTTGAACATTGAATACTTAAAAGAATCACTAAAGCCCTGCAGAAGTCTCACAAATCCTGCTGGTGTCAACTACAATTCTAAACTCATGTGGAGGTGTTGGAATGTTGGAATAATAATAATTTCTCTAAGAGATCAGAATGATCCTTCATTATTATATTATGATATAGATAATGACCAGCACTGATCTCAGGCAGTAGTGCTTCTCAGTAATAGTATCGTAATGAGGTCACTGTTAAACTAAACTGTTTTTTCTATAATTCGAACATTTAATTGGGCGTTTATTGCATATATGTTTGGTAACGTGGAGTTTTTTGTTTTGTAATAGACCAGTATATCAAAGTAATTTAACTGTTTAAACTGTTTTACCCATAGACTTAAAAATAATAATAACCTATTGGTGAAGTCGAATTAACCCAACATTCCAGTTAATAGAATGGGTAGAGTAGAATAGTTTAATATAATGTTTAATCCATTTCGACTCGAAAATAATATTAGAAATGACAAAATCCATCACATTTAAACCTCTTTGATCATATGGATTGCATAAATTATTATTATTTAAATAGTAAGGTTTGTTTTTCCAAATGAAATTGAATGAAAGGTGAATAAATTGTTTTAGAAAAAGATTTTGGTACATCTAAAACTTTAGCGGGATAAACTGAACAAGTGAGTCCCTAAGTTTGGGATAACAGAACTCTACCCTTGAGCAATAAAAACTAGAGGAACTAAGAATGGAGCCACTGGGGCTCCCTGTTTTATTTCCTGGGAAATACTAATTCTGTGATTTGTTCCCCATGGAAGTTTAACTGAACTATTACAGTCACTATATAAAGTTTGTATTGCCCTTTTAAAGTATTAACCAAAAGCAAAAAAAAATCTAATAAATCAAATAAAACTTTATGTTTTACAGTATCAAATGTTTTTTTATATATATATGTAACTACTATCGGCTATGTAATCTTTGTAATCTGTTAAATCTAAAATGAATCTAATATCTAATATTATTAGATTATATATATATGTGTCATAGCATAAAGCCTGACTGACTGTCATCTTTAATCATATCTAAGCATAACTGTATTCTTTGTGCTAAAAAATGTAGACAATAATTTAACATCATTATTAATTAAAATGATAGGTCTCCAATTGCCATGTCTTTGTTGGATTTAGGTATCAATGAAATTAGGCCTTGACACATAGATGGCGGAAGCCTACAAGCTTCTATACAGTAGCTTCCTTTAAAAACCAGTAATAAAAATTCAGAAACATAATCTTGGAATACCTTATAAAATTCACCTGTTAGGCCATCATATATAAAATAATAAATTTTATATATGATAAAATATGATTAATATATAATAAATCCGCTGTTAGATATTTATTATATTTTAACTTACTAATGTTCCTTTTTAAATCTTCTAAAGTTATATTTTGATCACAAAGGTCTTTCTGTGTTTCCTCAATACTCTGGGCTCAATGTTTTATATCAGAAAGAAAAGAAAGAGATTTTGAGTCATTATATTCAGAGTATAGGATCTTCTACAAAGTTTTCCATTTTTTTAGGTCTTCAGTTATCTGCTATTAATTTTAAGTTCATGAATACTATTTAGACTGAAAATGTCTTTTTTCTAAATGATGAATGTATTTGGTATTTCTTTCACCATGTTCCAGCCATTTCTGAACGAAAGCTCCCTGTGCCAAATTTTCATACATACATACGTACATGTATTGTCCAGTTCTGATTGTAATTCAAATAACATTGATATCAGTCTTCTCATAAACAGAGATTATTTCCTTACGTATTCTGTCTTATCTCAATCTTTTTCCCTTAAATAATTATTTTCCCCCTTTAATGGCCACATTACCAGTCTCAAATGTCCCGTGCTATCAATTGATAGCAAGCATGAGCAACTGTAACCAGGAATAAGCAATTTCCCTTTGGGATGAATAAAGTTCTTTGAATCTTGAATCTTAATGACATAACAAGGCATTATCATCTCATTTCTTTACCCTCAGTGCTTTGACTCCAACAAAGAGGCTTTTCCCCAGGTTTCCGTGCCTCTTCGATTTGTGGCCACAGATTGATGCGCGTCTCTTTGTTTTTTGTCGCTAAGTCTTGACCGAATTTTAACTTATTAGTTTTGAGGAGTTCTGGCACTTTTCCAGACTCTCTCTCTTTTGTCGATGATGTAAATCTAATCACCGGTCGAGTTTGGCCATCTTCTCTCCGGCCGATCCGGTGGCTAATGTTGACTTGGGAACCCAGATCCTCTCCTGAATAACTGCCTTACAGATCTTCTCCCTCCTGCTCTGGCAGACCGTACAGCCTCATGTTCCATCTTCTCTGATAGCGTTCCATTTCGTTCAGCCTGTCCTCCAAACCGATTATTCATTTCTGTTGATCATCACTTACCTTCTTAACCGTTGTAAAGAAACTCTGTTGATTCCTTTAAGGCTTCGATATCGATGGTGTCTGCATTTTTCTTTATCAAGCTTTCAAGTTTGTCTGCATTCTCTTTTATTTTCTCATATACAAGCTTTACAATGTTGTCTTGCAACTCAGAGAGTGTTGGTTCAACTTTTCTTTTCTTGGCGACAGGAGTGCATGAAGCTGAGCAGCTCCTCCGTCAGTGTAGGAGTGTAGGAGTGCATATCACATGCTTTCATGTATCATCCGATACAGTACTGTTTCTTATTTACCTTTCTTTGGTCAGCTGTGCAAGACCACTTCGTCTATTTTATTAAACTCACACTGGCAAAAATTTGAAAGAATTTATCGTATTGATACAGACAGCAAAATAAAATATTTTCATCTGTTTGCACTAATCAATTATAACATTTATGGTGAGAAAATAATTTATTATTTCTTAGACTTGAATATCATCTACCGTCTCGACCGCCATCTTGGAAGCCTCCAGCTGTTCCAGCCTCCTGTTTAAAAAGCAATTGTACATTAATAACTAGAGAGGCACATTTTCTGAAGAAACTGTGAGTTGTGCTTTGCCGTAATGTCATAGAGCTTCCCATGTCATAGTCATAGATGGGACCCTTTAGAAAAGTCATAGCACCCCGTTCCCGACCAAGCCGCACGATTTGACACTTCATTCATGGGTCTACGACAAACGGTGCGGGACTAGTTACGCGCCAAACCTTCATATGGAAGAAGAAGAAGAAAAGTAAGCCTGTGAGATTATAATAGCAGTCCTTCGCTTCGCAAAGCAACACTAATCACAATCAAGCACAAAGTGGGCATCATCATCAGACCGGAAACTGACCCAAAGGAATTGTAGGAGGAATTTTTTTTTTCTAATTCAATAAACTTAAATCTTTATAGGGCTTTTAACATTGTGATCAATCTCAATAGTCTGAGCAGTGGCGGCTGGTCAATACCATTAGTCCGCCCCCATTAAAGTTAGGCAGAGACGAATGCCACTGTAACATGTAATTATTTAACATAATCATTATTTATTTTAATAATGAAATAAAGTCATTTAGTTAAAAATATTCCGCTGTATTTTTTATATAATTTATTTGCAATAAAAAAAACTATCTAAACTGTATTATGTTAATTTGTGTTGGTGTATGCGGGGCGTCGGACAAACGAGTGTCTCTGGAGCACGTCCATTTTTGAAAAGCATGTGACTTGAGGCAGAGCCAATCATCCTTGGGGCGGAGCTCTGTGCGCCCTGAACCCGCCCACTTTTGTTCTTATCAATTTTGTTTTTAAATATCTGGGCTCATGTGATTGGAGCATGTGATTCTCAGCGAGTCTTTTCCAGCACGTCTCATGGCGAGCGGAGCTGCTGACTGGCTGTGATGTGAGTCAGGACTTTATTTTATACCAGTAGTAATGATGCACAGTCACATGATATAAATGACTATTTACAGGCCAGGATTAAAAGTTTCATTTTCATTTTGTTTGCAAACCCCCCCAACCCCACATTTTTTGTACCAGCCGCCACTGAATCTGAGGAAGAAAAAAACGAGAAATCTAGAAAGTTTCGAATGGACCCTTGTGTGACCTCGTGTGTTGTGACTGTGACGTCAAACCCTCAAACGCATCTGAGCTTAAACTGTGAATAATTACTGTGCGCTCTGACTGCGCTAATCGTCATCACTTGGCAGTACAGTGTGTACAGGATTGAATTAGATGATTCATTAGACAGGTTGGTCTCTGATGATGTCTTTATTAGTTTACTGAATTAAATGATCCTGAGAAGCCTAATTTTCTTCACAGACACGTTCCACCTCTCACACAGTCCCAGGTTGCTTTAACCAAACCTACACGCAGGGGACGTTTCACTGGGCCTTCCACAGAGTCTGAGGGAGTGATCACACACACACACACTCGCACACGCACACACACATGCACACACACACACTCTCGCTCACACTCTCGCACACACACTCACACGCACTCACACACGCACACATGCACACACACACTCACACGCACTCACACATGCGCACACACACACAAACACACACACACACACACACACACACACACACACACACACACACACACACACACACACACACACACACACACACACACACACACNACGCCGGGGGACACGAGGATCAACTCTGGAATGACTTTTCGTGTTTGTGTCTGACAGCCTTGCAGGTTACACAGCAACTGTTCAAAGTGGATTCAACTAAGTGTGCGGTGGATTCCGAGAGAGGTCGATAACCTTCATTTCTAATAAATATTAGTTAAATAAGATTAAACGCTTGAAACCTACTATTCCATTAACCATTTAGGAAACATTTAGTAATACACATCATCATATTACATTTTTTGTGAAAACATGCAGACACTTAAAGAACAATCATAGCTTAACATAAATGACTGTTTCTTTCTTGTATTGAGCAGAATAGTAATTAAATCAAACATCAATTAACTCTTTTAATGTAGGACAGAGCGTCATTATCATAACATCAGCGTCCCTGTGATGACCAGCAGCCGATGCGCTTCCGTTTCACATGTTACTGACTGACTGCGGCCTCTTGACATACACACACCGTTTACTGTGACCTCATAGTTACTTAGGGGTGGAGTCTGTGAGGTGGCGATTCTGTCACAGATGGTGCTTGTATGTTGAGTCTGGACCTTCGCTCCATGAGTGACTGTGAGGTGATGCATACTGTGATGTCACACACTGGGCGTGTCACAATGACTTCAGCTCCACCATTACACTCATTTTAACTTTACAGTGTCTTTTTAAAAAAGTTTTTTATGTCATGATATCACACACTCATTTTATTAACGTTTCTTTCTGTTAATCAGAATTCATTGTGTGAGGAAAAACAACAACACTTTGCTCCCTGTTAGAATATTAAAGAGAGAAAGGAGACGAGGACGTGGAGCGGAAACTTCAGCAAGAAACCAGGTGAAGGAGCTTCGCCCTTGAGCTTCACACCATCACTCCTGGCTACAACACACACACACACACACACACACACACACACACACACAACGAAGTTTTCTAAAATAAAATTAAACAAAAATTATCAATCAGGAAGAATAAAACTAAAAATGATAAGAAAAGGTTATAATTTTATTTAATTTTAAAGGTCAGAATATTATTCTAATTATTTCTGAATTATTCCTTGGAAATAGTTTTAAGAATTCTCTGATTTGATTTATCTGAAGATAAAGCTGCTCTGTCACAGGGTTCATTGTAAATGTTCTCTGTCTAAATAAACTAAACCCGAATTGGAGATTAAATTCGCTGTAGACACTTTGAGGGGGTTTTTCTTTGCCATCCTCATTTATACACTGAATTAATGTAAAACGTTACTATTTTTGTAATTTATTTCCATTATATTCCATTATAACATTACTTGGAAGTTAGAAATATCAAGCGACAAATGATAACGTTATTCATGCACAGAGTGTACAGAGTGTCTCCGTGTGCTGCAGCATTACAGTTTCCCTTCACTGTTGAAGTGGATGAACTGGAACTGGAGCGTCCTCGAGATCCCAACATCAGCGTCTGGGCTCACTAAAGCTCCTGTGGCTGGAAAAATCTAATACAATTATTCATGTCTAAAATAAACAGCATTTGGGAGCAAAAACAAACAAACCAAACTATATCACCAAACCAATCAGATGCAGTGGGGTGGACGAGACTGGAAGCCCTGACACACACACACACACACACACACACACACACACATGGCTTGTGCTCCACTTCAGTTAGAATTCTCCAGGGTGATTTCTTCTGGAAACTGGAGTTCTGCTTTCAGCAGGGGAAATTCTCACTCTGTCAGGGAGACAAGGAGAGAAAGAGTGTGTAATGTGTGTGTAGTGTGGACTGCTGAAGACTCGCTGCTTTTTAACACTCCAGCTGTTTTTTTGTAATAATAATAATAATAATAATCATCATTTGTATTGTGAACTCACTATATGATTCGAGAGACAGAGAGACATTTAGAGAAGAGAGTTTGTGGTGAAGTGTGTGTGTGTGCGTGTGCGTGTGTGTGTGCGGGACACTCAGCTCTCCCCAGCAGGAGGGAGGTCTTTGGCTTTTGGGGAAGGTCCGGAGCGCAGCTCTGTCAGTCTGACCGCATGGCCACAGCGAGCAGCAGCAGCACGTCGGCCTCCTCGGACAGCCGCGGCCTGGTCGACGTGATGATGGACGGATTCACGCAGCGGGGCTTCGGACAGGTGACGAGCGGCGCGGATGTGGCGCGTGCGTCCGACCTCGGGCGGCCTTTGGCGGAGCCGCCGCGCGCCCCGTCCGCCCCGGACCCCGCGGCCGAGCTCAGCGTCAGCCCGGAGCGCGCGCAGGACTTTCTGAAGATCGAACCGGGCCCGTGGGAGGACATCACGGACAGAGTGTTCCAGCTGAGGGACATCGCGGACTTGGACATCTCCAGCGCGGACGCGTGTAAGTTTATTAAAGACGAGCGCGAGCCCGCGCTCATCACGGCCCCGACACGCGACGCCTTCGACGTTCCGCAGACCATCGGCGCGCTGCACGTGCCCAGCTCGTCCGTCGGCCCGGTTCCGCCGTCACTGATGGACTCCGGCGCGGGACTCCTGGTGGACCTCGCGCAGCCGGGCGCGCTGCTGCCTCTGCACCCGACGAAGCCGGAGGCGGCCGCTGAAGTGTCCGGCTGGGACTCGCCGCTGTGGTTCCCCGGTGACGAGCGGCACGAGCCTTCGGAGAGCGTCCAGAGCGCGAGCTTCATCCAGCGCGCCCCCGCGGGCTTCAGCGCCTTCCAGGGGTGAGTGTGAGTGTGTCCCCGTCCTCCCCTGCCCCACCCCCACCCCCCACACACATACTGCACAAAGTTTAAGTCATTGACATAATTATTGGCACCCTTCGCCGTTACATTTCTTTAGAGGTTTTTAGGGTCTGGAGATTCCGCTGTCTCTCTCTCACACACACACACACACACACACACACACACACACACACACACACACACACACACACACACACACACCTGATTCAATTCATCTGATAAGTAACAGACCTGCATGACTTAAATGAAGTGTGTTAGAGCAGGAAAACACCACCATGGACAGGACAGGACAGGACAGGACAGGACAGGACAGGACAGGACAGGACAGGACAGGACAGGACAGGACAGGGGGTTCTCCAGGGAACCTGCGTGATGAAGGATCATGAAAAGGGTATGACTGTGTGTCTTCAGCTCTCCACCTGTCTGACTGGCCTTCCCAATCCAATTCAAAAACTGTTTAAGTGTTAAAAACAATTCTTAAGTTGCCTTCAGATGTATTTTGTTTTATTGTAGATGAAATGAAGATCTAACATTTTCTGAACATCTATTGATTCTGGTGTTAAATATCATTGAACCTGGTGACAGAGATAAGATCTATTAGAGAGAATAGAGGACTTCTGAGAGCGGTGATGATTTCATATCATTTATGATCCTTATATTTATTACAACACATTTCTGCTAGTGACTGTTTGTTACACAGGACAGAAGACAGAGAGGGAAGCAGGTGTGATGACCAGGTGAACAGAGAGAGAGAGAGAGAGAGAGAGAGAGAGAGAGAGAGAGAAAGAGATGTACCAAGATCAGAGCAATTACTAGGTGAAAGAGCCAGCAGGGAGTCAGAACAAATGCTACCAGGGGGGTCTTCCAGAAAGCAGGTCATGTGACATACATACCCCGGTAAGTTTAAGAGTAAGTTAGTGGATAACTTCAACTTTCAGTTCCAAAAACGGAGGTAACTTTCTGGCTATGTATGTAACCAACTTACTCTCGGTAGCACCTTATGTTCCAGGGTCAGTTTGTTTCAGAAGTTTATTGAGCATGACGTGCACTTTTGGTGATGATCCTGTGGACCTGGAGGCACAAATTATACGAGGTTTTTTTCGCCGGGAGAGAGTTATAAGACCGCATATTGATGTCTTTTTATTTCCTAATGATTATTTGAAAGTGGTTTATTGGTTTTCAAGGAAATCGTTAATTTACTTAACACATCTCTTGAAACCGCATATTGCTAATGTCACAAACCTGCGTGTCTGCGCTTAGAAAACATTCCACAGAATGCAGGTCTGTCCTTTGTAGTAAAATCTATGACACATATTTAATATGTAGTCATACTATAGGGTGGCCAAAAGTAGGGTTACAGTTAACACTTTTTTCCTTTATTAGAAATTTAGACTTTTATTTATATATACAGTGGAACCTCAGATTGCAAGTAACTCGGTTTAAGAGCAAAGATTTGTAATAAATTTTGACTTGAAAAACGAGCATGTCTTGGTTTACGAGTGCCAAGTTTTTTACACCGACACACACACACACTCTCTCACCTTTACACCCCCCTCCCCGGCTTCACACAGAGACACACACTCTGCTCTACACAGAAACTCTGCTCTGTCACAATTCTTTTCAAAGGTAAGGTGCTGGTTCATTGTTTTATCTCTTTTTTTTACTTTACAGCAGTTATTCCGTTAGTCTGCGCTTACGCAAGAGTCATTAGAGAGATTTCTTTTATTCCAGTTAAAACAGAGTTTCCGTTGTGTGTGTGTTTGTTGTGAAACGTAAAAATCGAGGTGTGGGGAGGGAGGAGGAGTTTTACTGTGTAAGACGAGGCGAGGGAAGGGGCTATTTACACACACACACACACACACACACACACACACACACACACACACACACACATGCACACACAAATACACGGTGCCTGCGTGCACAAACGGAAACACTTATCTGTTGGGATTTATTTCAACTTTTTTAAAGGTAAAGTGCAGGTTAATTTGTTTTATTTTTACTTTATATATTGTATTAATTATTATTATATATATATATATACTATATATATATATATTTTGGGTTGTGGAATGAATTATTTGAGTTTTCATTATTTCTTATGGGAAGATTTGATTTGGTTTATGAGTGTTTTGGAGTACGAGCCTGCTTGCAGAACAAATTATGCTTTTTGGGTTGTGGAATGAATTATTTGAGTTTTCATTATTTCTTATGGGAAGATTTGATTTGGTTTATGAGTGTTTTGGAGTACGAGCCTGCTTGCAGAACAAATTATGCTCGTAATCCAAGGTTCCAATGTATTATAATTAAATATTAGACATTTTACATTGAACATTTAATCTCTCAAGTGCTCAAAGAGCCCGCCTTCTTGATAATTTTTTATATTGATAATGAAGTAACTGTAACACTACTTTTGGCCCACCCTGTGTATATATATACACACACACACACACACACACACACACACACACACACACACACACACACATGATACTTCCATATATGACTTTCTATTTCATGGTTTCCTAATGTAATTGGTGCACTGATGACACCCAGATTCCTATTAAAGCTCCTTCAATAAATGAGGGAGACGATGTTGGAAATCGATTCATGACATCAATGAACAGGTAACAACTTGATTTTGCGTCCTTAATTTTTTGCCTTGTTAAATCATTCGTTCATCAGTCCAGAAAGAGATGTGCGACATCATAGTGGCTTGTGTTGAGCTTAACATCATTGCCACTATAAGAGGAGAGCGCCACCATCCTTGTATTAAAGAAGATGGTCCAGAGGAACTGCTACAGATTTTTGCACACAACAGAGAAGGACGACTTTTGAGAAACACTGCACTGGTCTGCTGTGCAGTTCATTTCTTTATTTCCTGAAAGTAAAATGAAAAAAAAAAAAGTGTTATTTTTTTTTCCTTTGCTTTATATACACAACACTTTTAACATGCAACCGATTAATATTCGCCCATTCATTAAAGTTCTCACCTTAAGGTGATGCTGCAGTAATTAAATTTCTAGTGTCTTGTATTTCTTCTCCATTTGAAGCTGTATAAGGTCCATCTCCATCTCCATGTCACTTTATCTTATTTGTTTTTGAAGATGGACCTTATACAGCTCATTTGCTGGCAACTAGGAAGGCAAAAATAAACGAGGTTCTGACAGACAATAAAATTAAAATGGACAACTTCACACAAGCTCTCACACTGCTTAGATCGTGCATTGAGGTTGAAGGACCTTCATCTGGGAGCAAATCCCCAGGTATACCTGAGCCACCGGTGAGTTTAAGTTGGCGGAACTTTAAAGTGACAGTTACTGTTACTTAAGTACTTACGATTACTTAAAATATCAAATTTGTTCAGCTAACTTGAAAAGTGTCTACAAACTCATAAATAGAAAAAAGTTCTGAATAAAAAAATAAAAAGGTCTATTAATTTGACCTAATTGCAATTGGGGTAAATTATTATAAAAAAAAAAAATTAAGTTAACAGTACTCAAATTGTTGAATTACTTTGAGCCTTAGGGTTTACAGTTTAGTATGAAAGGGGAGCCGATGTCAAATTTGCTATTTAATACACTCACGCATTTACTCTGTCTGTTATATTTTGCCAAGCCAACTGTCTTTCTTTAGCCGATGCAGCCGTGTTGCTTTTTTTCATTATTATTGGCTTGAATTGGCTGCATTAAAACCTCCAACTCCGCCTCTGTGAAGTATGCCGCTCTCTTTTTTTCACTGAAATCGGCGATGCATTGAAAATGTCTTTATGTGGCACCGAGCACGCACATTAACTCTGGATAACCAGTAGGAGGTCGATTAAACTTTCTCTTCTCAGGTGTTTTGGAACCGACATACTCATGGTATGTGGGTTTGGAGTAAATCAACCTGGAGGTTATGATTTACCAAATGGTAAGTTAACCCAGCTTTCTGGAGTATACCCCCCAGATCTCTCTGCTGTATGTCGAGAAAACATGCAAACACGCACACAAACACACACACAAACCTCTATATCCTGTAGCATCAGCGCCGTCCTGCCGAGCTCTTCTTCATGACACCCCGGGTGTGCAGGTGTGAGGATTTACAGACAGATCCAGTGCAGGACTCATTTAAACACCTGGTCTGGAAAAAATTGCTGGAGCCGCATCAGCCTCTGGATTAAAGTCTGTGTGTGTGTGTGTGTGTGTGTGCGTGTGTGTGTGTGTGTGTGTGTGTGTGTGTGTGTAGTGTCCATACACAGAGATCGTGTGTGATATGCGGAGACGAGGCTTCGGGCTGCCACTATGGAGTCCTGACGTGTGGAAGCTGCAAGGTGTTCTTCAAGAGAGCTGTGGAAGGTAAGGACGAGAGAAGCATGATGGGAAAACAAACAAACAAATAAAACAGAATCAATACATAAATAAACAAACTAAAACACAAAAATAAATATGA
>QNUK01001021.1:115596-123096 GCA_013621035.1 Clarias magur
GGTCTACTCCGGCTTCGATAACTCCCAATCTGGAGTGCCACATCTGCTCCTGAACAGCCTGAACAGACTGTGTGAGGGACACCTGCTGTGGATCGTCCGCTGGTCCAAGGCTTTACCAGGTTCAGTCACCTCTGTACCCACTCAGATGCACACACTGTTCCTGATAAAGGCTCACCGCAGATCCTGGAAGTGATATCACACACAGTTCTGGTGATGAGGTCTGATGGAGTTAATGATTTGAGATTTATTGTGAAATAGAGACTAAACTCAGATCAGATCGCAAACTGAAACTGCTGCGTGTGTGAGTGAAGGAAAGGTGGATATGATCTCTGAGATTAAAGGTAAAAGCAGGTAAAGAGGTGCATGATGGACCTTGATGATAAAAACATATAACTATATTTACATATCATCTGTTAGCAGAACGTACAACGAGTTAGCTAGCGAACACTGTGTGTGATAGTGATGTCATGTGAGCGCTTCATTGTTTCCCATCATTTCAGTCGAGCCATTAAAAGATAAATTGATAACTGATGTAAAAATGGTGTTAGAAATTCTGAGAAGTTTCAGTCCAGAGCCTGGCTGCCGTCTCTGGTTAGTTATACCTTGGCTGTAGATAAAACAGTCGACAAGATAGAGATCTGAAATAAACACCAAGTTTAACACAGAGTAACAAATAAACAAACAAACAAATAAACAAATAAACAGATAAACAGACTTCCGGCTCCGGATCCGTTTAAACCCCGAGGTGCGAGTTGGAGCCGGCAAGGTGTTTGAGATCATCTGCACTAACAAACATTTCACGTGGGAAATAAATGATGAGAACTAGTTCACACACACTCACACACTCACACACACACACACACTCACACACACACACACACACACACACACACACACACACACACACACACACACACACACACACACACACACACACACACACACACACACACACAAAGAGTTTAACACTTTAACCTTTTTTGTCAGGGTTCCGCAATCTACACATCAACGACCAGATGACGCTGATCCAGTACTCCTGGATGAACCTGCAGGTCTTCTCATTCGGCTGGAGAACCTTCCAGAACGTCTCCAGCGACTATATGTACTTCGCTCCTGACCTCATCCTCAGTCAGTAAGTCTGATCAATACGACCTCATAAACAAGACAGACCAGATTTAAAGAAGTGGGACTGAGTTTGGGGCAGAGATCCACTGAGCACCCGATCAGGTTTTACATCAGCATGCAAGTGTGAGTGTGAGTGTGTGTGTATGTGTGAGGGTGAGTGTGTGTGTGTGTGTGTGTGTGTGTGTGTGTGTGTGTGTGTGTGTGTGTGTGTGTGTGTGTGTGTGTGTGTGTGTGAGTGTGTGTGTGAGTGTGTGAGTGTGTGTGGTGTGTGTGTGTGGTGTGTGTGTGTGTGTGTGTGTGTGGTGTGTGTGTGTGTGTGTGTGAGTGTGTGTGTGTGTGTAGTGTGTGTGTGTGTGTGTGTGTGTGTGTGTGTGTGTGAGTGTGTGTGTGTGAGGTGAGTGTGTGTGTGTGTGTGTGTGTGTGTGTGTGTGTGTGTGTGTGAGTGTGTGTGAGTGTGTGTGTGAGTGTGTGTGAGTGTGTGCGTGTGTGAGGGTGAGTGTTTGTGTGTGTGTGAGTGTGAGTGTGTGTGTGTGTGTGTGAGTGTGTGTGAGTGTGTGTGTGTGTGTGAGGGTGAGTGTTTGTGTGTGTGTGAGTGTGATTGATGTTTTGCGGCTCTGACTCTGTCCTGATGAAGTGATTTACTGAAATAAATTTTGGCTAATTTACATTGAATAGCTGTGAATGAGTGTGTGAGTGTGTGAGGAAACAAGGTGTGCATGAACCAGTGTGTGATTTTGAGCAAAGAGGACAGATCTCAAAGACACTTCTAAAAAAAAAAAAATGATATATACAGTCTTATGCAAAAGTTTAGGCACTTAAAAAAATTAAAAAGTTTTAAAAAGTTAAGTATTAAAAAAGTATTTTTATTAGTATTAAAAAGTAAAATTAGTACTTTTTATTAGTATTAAAAAGTAAAATTAGTACTTTTTATTAGTATTAAAAAGTTTAGGCACCCCTTGATAAATAACAGATTTTGGTGATTTTTTAATTGAATAGATGTGAACACAGTCTGTAAATGGGAAAAAATGCACAATATTTTCAGCAAACACTGATGCATAGTTACTCTTTTTATGTCATAAATTGAAAAAAAGATAAAAAGTAAAAACATTCTTCTGGCACTGTGCAAAAGTTTGGGCACCCTACATGATCAGTACTCAGTAGCGCCTCCTCTGGCAGATATCACAGCTTGCAAACGCTTTTTATAGCCGCTAAAAGTCTTTCAGTTCTTGTACTTGGGATTTTCTCCTGTTCTTCCTTGCAAAAGGCTTCTAGTTCTGTAATATTCTTTGGTGGTCTTGCATGCACAGCTCTTTTAAGATCTACACACAGATGTTCAGTGATGTGTAAATCAGGAGACTGTGATGGCCGTTCCAGAACCTTCAGCTTGCATCTCTTGAGGTTTTCCATAGTGGATTTCGAGGTGTGTTTAGGATCATTGTCCTGTTGTAGAAGTCGTCCTCTTTTCAGCTTCAGCTTTTTTACAGATGGTTTGATGTTTGCTTCCAGAATTTGCTGGTGTTTAGTGGAATCCATTCTTCCCTCCACCCGTGTAATGTTTCCTGTGCCACTGGCTGCAACACAACCCCAAAGCATGATAGCTCCGCCCCCATGTTTAATAGTTGTCCAGGTGTTCTTTTCATGAAATGCTGCTTCTTTTTTTCTCCAAACATGCCTTTGCTGATTGTGGCCAAAGAGTTCTATTTTAACTTCATCAGTCCACAACACTTGTTTCCAAAACACATCAGGCTTCTGTAGATGTTCTGTTACAGCTGGTAATAGAATAGAAGACTTCTGACGTTGGATTTTATGATGGGACGCAGGTCAGGTTTTCTTCTGCTGACTCTTCCATGAAGGTCTTGTGGAACGCTGCACCACCACTCCTGAGTCTGCTGAATCTTCCTGCAGGGTTTTTGAAGTCAGATGGGGGTGCACCAGCATACGAGCAGTTCTCTCCCAGAGTTTTCTTGGTCTTCCAGATCTCATCTTGACCTCCACAGTTCCCCTGAACTGCCGTCTCTTAATGACATTTCTCACTGTGGAAACTGCAAGCTGACGACGCTTTGCTATCTTCTTGTAGCTTCCCCTGCATTGTGGGCATCAATAACATTCATTTTCAGAGTCTTACACAGCTGCTTAGAGGAATCCAGGGTTGTTCGCGAGTGTGTGCACAAGGTTTGAAGAGTCAAAGTATTTGTAAAGCTTTGAAATTGGCATTTACTAATGACAGCTGTTGCCGTGCATCAGATCTAATGAGCTGATTAAAGTCTGAAACCTTGTAAAAAGAATCTGAGACTCTGGAACTCTTAGGGTGCCCAAACTTTTGCACAGTGCCATAATAATGTTTTTTATTTTTGTTAAATTTATGGCATAAGAAATAAATATGCATCAATGTTTGCTGAAAACACTGAAGAGAGACTGTGTTCACATTTTATCAATGAAAAAATCACCAAAATCTGCTATTTATCAAGGGGTGCCTAAACTTTTGCCTAAAGACTGTAGTGTGTGTCCTGTGTTCATAAGACACGTATGAATGAAAAATATAAGAAAAAAACTATTTTATTCAAATTCAATGATGAAATATATTCTGATTACTTTTGCTATTAAAACATCATTTTAGATTTTTATGTAACATTAATTATTTAAATCACAAATTAAAATGTTATTGTTTGTGTGAAATCCTGAACGTTACGTGGAGTTTTTCATGAGTAATAGTGTGAGAGAGTGAGAGAGTGATCCTGAGGCCATGAGGAAGCATTCTCACACAGGAGCTGAACGCCACATACAGTCTGTGTGTGTGTGTGTGTGTGTGCGTGTGTGTGTGTGTGTGTGCGTGTGTGTGTGTGTGTGTGTGTGTGTGTGTGTGTGCGTGCGTGTAATCAAAGTGGCATTGTGTGTTTACGAGTTTATTTATCTATTAATTTTTTTATTCATTGTAAATGTATCTGGAATGGTTTATTGCTGCTTTATGACAACATCTGGAGTTAAAATAGAAACATGTGTCTGTGAACTTGTGTAATAATTTGAGCATTAAAAAGAACATGAAGCTCACGATCATGTCTGATCTTCTCCACCGTTAGTGATCACCTGAGGACGACTCCCATCTTCGACCCGTGCCAGCCCATGCAGATGATCCCGCAGGAGTTCGCCAGGCTGCAGGTCACCAGAGACGAGTTCCTGTGCATGAAGGCCATAATGTTGCTCAACACCGGTAATGAAAAAGAATTTAATAAATGACAGAGTTTTCAGGCTACAATAACAGAACAGTGTAGCGGTGCGAGGCGTCGGGGCTGAAGGGAACGAGCGGGAGGCTGACGAGGTGTTCAGATGATTCACTTCAATTTTATTTATATAGCACTTTTAACATCAGTCATTGTCTCAAAGCAGCTTCACAGAAATGAAAAGAACATTTATGGAAGTGTGTATGAGTGAGAATAATGTGTTTAGATAATAATGAGATGAATGAGTAAAAGATGAATAAAATGTCCCTGATGAACGAGTCGAGGGCGACGGTGCTGAGGGAAAAACTCCCTGAGACGGTGACAGGAAGAAACCTTGAGAGGAACCAGACTCACCAGGGAACCCATCCTCATCTGGGTGATAACGGAGAGCAGGGATTGATCTGCACTCATACTGTGTGTTAGGAGGCTGCAAGTTCAGTAGAACAGGAGACGTGTTTGAGTTCATATGGAGTCCAGTTCAGCACAGGGACGAGTCAGCAGGTGCAGAGGACAGAGGGGGTCTGAGGGAGTTTGAGGGGGTCTGAGGGGGTCTGAGGTGGTCTGAGGGTGTTTGAGGGGGTCTGAGGGAGGGGTCTGATCTGAGGAGTTTGAGGGTCTGAGGGGGTCTGAGGTGGTCTGAGGGGGTCTGAGGGGGTCTGAGGGGGTTTGAGGGGGTCTGAGGGGGTCTGAGGGGGTCTGAGGGGGTTTGAGGGGGTCTGAGGTGGTCTGGATCACTGGGAGCTCAGGAGCAGTGTGTGTAGCTCCAGACCATCATGAAGCAGAATCCTGCTGGAGCTGGTCCTTCTCTGGTTCCTCTGGTCCTCACAGGGTTGGTCTCTGTCTCCTGAAGCTGGCACAATCTCCAGATGCCTCGGGATGGGTAGAGGAATAAAGAGCAGGTGGAAACACTGTAATTAGCGTAGCGTTCAGGATAGATGTACTGGATAAGACGTGAACACCGAGCGCCTCGTCTCGGGCTGCACAGGAGTGAGTGGGCGGGGCTCTGTAACGCCTCCTTTATCTGATATATAAAATACTACAGAAATGGGGAGCGTTACATTCTGTGGATTGAGAAAATCTTTACAATGAAATTGAAGTTGACGAAGCTGAAGCTGAAACCGGGCTCAGGCCAAAGTGCTGCGTACGCGTCCCCCTGTGTCAGCTGTTACTATAGAAACTAACTCATTAGAACGAGTGCGTTAATGTTCACGTCACAGCCAGAACTTCACGTGTTGTTCTGCCAAAAGCAACTGCCGACCTTCTGGCCGATCAGGTTTGTAAACACAACTAATGAGTTCTGACCAATCACAAGGCTGGTATGTAAATGTATGGATATAAAGACTAGACGCTGCGTTCATGTTTGGTGTTTATGTGCTTCAGTTCCTTTAGAGGGTTTGAAGAGTCAAAACCAGTTTGATGAGATGAGGCAGTACTACATCCAAGAGCTGAGTAAAGTCGTCCAGATGAAGGAGAAAGGGATGGTGGGGAGCTCACAGCGCTTCTATCACCTCACCAAGCTCATGGACTCCATGCATGAGGTGCTGCACAACGTCACACCGCATCACACATCATGTCACACCACATCACACACCACGCCCCTGTGCACTACACCCGGTGGTTGTACACACACATCTCCATCAGTGGTTAGTGTGTGACCTGAACACTGTGGACTGTTATGAGGGGGTGCTTCAATATGGCAGCCCTCGGTATTTAATTATGTATGGGAGTCCCAACGCAGGACTTGGAGGGGTATGGGCCGTGGATTGTGTATTTCAGCAGGAATAATCGGCTCGCGTGAACACCACGCAGCGTTATGAGAGGGAGGAGGGCGCGCTTATGGCGGCGCGTGTCACCGTGCTTCGTCACAATGAACCGGTATTTGTTTGTTGTTATTATTCTTGTCTCCTTCCCTTTTTCTCTTTTCTCTTTATCGCTTCCCCTTTTCACTTTTCTCTTTTCACTTTCCCTCCCCACTTTTGTCTTTTTCTCTTTTCACTTTCCCTTCACACTTTTCTCTTTTCACTTTCCCTTTTCACTTTTGTCTTTTTCTCTTTTCACTTTCCCTTTTCACTTTTGTCTTTTTTCTCTTTTCACTTTCCCTTTTCACTTTTGTCTTTTTTTCTTTTCACTTTCCCTTTTCACTTTCTCTTTTCTCTTTTCACTCCCTATACCAGAGCCACGCTCTCGTACCTGGTGCTATCTAATGTTCGCACAGCGTGCGCTGGTTTCTGGGAGCTTAAATAACCTACCGGCCAGGTGTAGCTCGTCTCCCTTGATTGTTAGTGCTGCGGGGTTGCCTAGCAACCGCCTGTCGCATGTGTGGCCGTGTTACATGGACGTCACCTGAACTCAGCTGGGATTCAGTTACCGTCTCGCTACCGGGTGTCACTCAGAGTCTCAGCGGTTCCTCCTCACGTCAGCCTCGTCACCTCCGGCTGCTCATCAGGACACACTCATAAAGATAAATATGTAGTACATGTTAAGACTGATATCTGGCCTTTTTATTCCTGTAACGCTGCACTGTGATGATGTTAAAGGAGATAAATAAATAAAAAGGGAAATGAAATTGAATCAAATCATTAATCATTAGTCACAGCAGCCGTCTGTCAGAACTGCAGCCAAAACACAGGATACACTCCAGTACATCATCATCATCATCATCATTATTATTATTATTATTATTATTATTATTATTATTATTATTATTATTTAGAGTCAAATATCAAACTATGAAATATAAATAAAAAGGAATGAATGTAATTCTGTATAAATATAGTGTGTAAAGGAGTTCAGGTGAAATATGAGCTTCTGTGCTTCATGTGAGACTCTATAAGACCAGTCATAGTTTTGATTGATATATATATAAAATACACAAAACCGTGTCCAAAAGCTAAAGAGATGTTTTTTTCCAGATGTTTCTTCAGCTGTGTTGAGGAGGCTGAGAACCTTAAAGAACCTTTTTGTTCCCTCTGTGTGTGTAGCAGGTTTAGTCTTCACAACGTCGTCATCATTTCACACACTTACGCCACAAACACAGATACATTTGCAAAAAAATATAGCTGAATAAACTGTTCAAAGATAAAAAGTGCACTCGTTATATCTTATCAACAGAAAGTGGAACAGTTACGCTGCTTTAATATAAAGTGCGACTCAACAC
>QNUK01001021.1:128096-143140 GCA_013621035.1 Clarias magur
GTTTTACTGTAATTAATGGAACATTCACAAATTTTTAATTTGAGAAACTCCCATCTTCCTTGATGGGAATTATAATCAACACTGTCCTTAATTTTCAAAATTAAATCATTTACTTTATTACAAAAGTAATCTCTCATTATTGAGTAAATCAGAATAAAATTTCCAGTATCCCTTATTTCTTGAGGTGACGTGGTTCGGTTGGACTAATAAAGAAATGGCACAATGACACAGTTTGTCCAAGGAGCTGCTGAAACTGTGCAGTAAGTCACCTGAAATAAGCCAATAATCAATTCTTGATTTGCTGGACGCATTGGATCTAAGCCAAGAGGATCGTTTGAGGTTAGGATGGAGGTACGGTATCTCCACACGTCTATTCATTTGAGATTAGTGCAGAAGTGGGAAATCAGAGGATTTGGTTGAGAGGTGCTGGTTTTGGGAGGACGTCTGTGGTGCATCTCGTCCGGTACAGCGAGTACCTGACCTTCCACACGGCCGCTTCCGCCCTGAGAGTGACGTCATCTTCCAGCGCCGCCAGATATAAACCGGAGAGCGACGCGGGAAAGAGGAGAGAGATTGTGATTCTGGTGTTTTGATGTTTGCTTGTGTTTTCTGGTTTTGACTTTTTGCCTCCATTGACTTTGATTATCGCTTTGCCCCTTTGCTTTGGGCTCTTTGTATATATTTGTAGATCATTTCACTGTATGTTTGTGCACTCAGCAGTAGTAGGGGCGGGGTGCCATTTATTTTGGGAAGAGGGAATTTATTCACTGGTTTTGGTTTAGGGAGTCGGGGAAGGGACCTGGAGTTTTGTTTATGTTGTTGTTGTTTTTTGCAGCTACTAAATATAAATACCATTTAGTTTATTATTTTGGCCTGAGTCCACCCTGAATCTCATCCTCCTCCTCCTGTGTGTGTGTGTGTGTGTGTGTGTGTGTGTGTGTGTGTGTGTGTGTGTGTGTGTGTAAAGCGATACAAAGCTCATTATTTCATCAGTTAATGACTGGATCTGGTTCTTTCTGCCATATCCCACCATTTCCATCCAGTTTATAACAGAACCCTGAACCGTTCTCTTGCTGTTCGGCGACACTAGACTGGGACGTGACGCCATATTTAAGTGACCACTCTGATTTACAAGCACAAGAAAGACAACAGCTTTATTATGTTATGTAAATGTCTTCCTTCAGTTAAAAACAACTAGTGTGAGATTTATATCTGCTCATCTCTTTTGAACTACACTAGAATCCCCGCTGCTCCCCCCGAATTTCACTGAAGTAACAGTACTTTTACTTGAGTACAAAATTTCAGTACACCTCTGGACAGGACACACACACAGACACACAGACACACAGACACACACAGACACACAGACACACACAGACACACACACACACACACACACAGACACACACACACAGACACACAGACACACACACACACACACACACACACACACACACACACACACACACACACAGACACACACACACACACAGACACAGACACACACACACACACACACACACACACACACAGACACACAGACACACAACACACAGACACACAGACACACACAGACACACACACACACACACACACACAGACACACACACACACACACACACACACACACACACACACACACACACACACACACACACACACACACACACACACACACACACACACACACACACAGACACACACACACAGACACACACACACACACACACACACACACACACACACACACACACACACACACACACACACACACACACACACACACACACACACACACACACACACACACACACACACACACACACACACACACACACAGACACACACACACAGACACACACAGACACACACACGATGGCGATGATTTTGCGCACTGTGAGCTCCACCAGGTTGTCGACAGCTCCGTGTGGCCTCAGAGGAAAAGCACATAGTTTTTGGGAACAAGTCCGGTTCTGCCCTGGTACGTGGCCTGGAGCCAGCCGGGTTCCACAGACGGATACACTGCAGAACACACAGTACCAGAGTGAGACAAATATATCACCACATTTGAGATATAAAAACAAGCAGAAAACAGAAAAACAGAAAATAAATTTACATTTAAAACCAGGCCGTTCGATCTGAGTGAAAATCATTTAAACTGAAATATTTAACTGTTAAATGTAACGTTTGTACTGAATCATGTTTACTGAAGCAAACTGACTAACCTGGAATAAACTGCAGCTTTTTGAGATAACTGCACACGTCCCTATGATGATTTAGATTTTTTTTTACTTTTAACTGCAATTAATTTTGCAGCATTAATTAAAAACAATGAAAAAAATTAAACATGCAAATATTAGAAGAAAAGTTACAAACATTATAACTAACACATGTATTTTTTCCTTTTGTATATATAAATAAAATAAGGTTTTGTCTGTACATTGGGTCAGAACTCGCTCTCTACACGATATCTTTACATTTCATACATTAGAGGACCTGAAACCAGTCGATTTCTGCCTGTATGTCTGTCCAGCCAGATTGTCAAGTCAAGTCAATTTATTTATACAGCGCTTTTAACAGCTGACTTTGTCGCAAAGCAGCTTTACACAATCAAAAGAAGTAAGTGTGTATGAGATGTGAGTGTGTGTGAGTCAGAATGATCAGATGGTCCCTGATGAACGAGTCGAGGGCGACGGTGCTGAGGGAAAAACTCCCTGAGATGGTGACAGGAAGAAACCTTGAGAGGAACCAGACTCACCAGGGAACCCATCCTCATCTGGGTGATAACGGAGAGCAGGGATTGATCTGCACTCATACTGTGTGTCAGGAGGCTGCAAGTTCAGTAGAACAGGAGACGTGTTTAAGTTAAAATTAAAAGGAGTCCAGTTTGTTCCTGGAGACTCAGGTAGACTGTAGGAGATTCCAGTCCTGAACTATTGAACAACTGAAGTCACAGGTCCCCTGAGAACAGCTGTCTGCATCAGTCGAGGACATCACACACAATCTGTCTGTACAGAACTGACTGAATCTCCTGCAGCACTTCGATCTCAGTCTGAAGTTTAATCTGCAGCATCAGTGAATCTACATGTGGAGTAAAAGTGATGTGATGATCAGTTACGTGTGGGATTTAATCATCTACTGTAAAATAATCTACTAATGCGCTACTGTCTCAATGTAAACAAACACCTGCACCAATAGATATTAATGAGAAAAGATAAAGTGAATATTCTGACTGGGATTAGTTCATATTTTCACTTTGGCTGAAATAACAGCGCTGAAGTGGTAGAAGTGAATTTTAACACGCCGGAGTCGTTTTAAGACGAAACTTCATCTTTATCCGATCGACTTTTTCCATTTCTCATCTGTGATTCTCTCTCCGATTACCGAACAGCGAGTGTGTTTGTCTGAGCACCAAAGAAGTACAACTTAGTGTAAACAAGGCGTAAACATCAACTTGTCTTTCCCGTTGATTGTAATAAGATGTAATGACAGTAGATTCAGATTCTTGCTGTGAACGCGGTACATTTTGTACAATTTGCACAGCAAACAAAATTTTGTGAAAGTTTAAAAAAATTAAGGGCTTTATTTTTGTATCACACAGACATGTACGTGGGCTTTAAACTGAAATAATAATAATAATAATAATAATAATAATAATATCACTCATTACATTAATGATCAGCAGATTATTATTGTGATTTAATAATTTAACCATTTCTACAAACTCGTCAATGACGCGTACTAACACTACTGTATACACACACACACACACACACACACACACACACACACACACACACACACACACACACACACCCACACACACACACACACACACACTATACTGTATATACAAGCTGGTTGTTAATTGGTGATTTCTGAGGCTGGTGACTCTAAATGAGCTTCTCCTCTGCAGCAGTAAGTTTTGGTCTCACTTTCCTGGGAAAGTCTTCATGAGAGACGGTTTCATCATGGAGCTTGATGGGGTTTACACACACACTCAACACACAATACTGTTCCTGTAGGAACTGATCCAGAATCAGACAAAAAAATGTATACACACTTCTGGAAAAGAAGAAATGCTAAATATTTTTTTTTTTGGGGGGGGGGATTTCCCCCCGATTTTCTCCCTAATTTAGTTGTGTCCAATTCCTCCCTGTCAAGGGGGCTCCCACATTAAGGCTACTACTACCACTCAGCCGGGAGGGCTGAAGACTATCACGTGTTTCCTCCGAACCATGTGACGCCAGCCGACCGCATCTTTTCGAACTGCTCGCTCGCGCACCGTTGGGGGCGGAGTCACACACTCGGAGGACAGCGCTATCCGCTCCATTGTCCTGTTGCAAGACCCATGACCTGCGACTGAGACCCAGCTTTCTGACACTGGCCAGCACATTTCTCTCTAGAATCCCTTGATAGTCTTGAGATTTCATTGTACCCTGCACAGATTCAAGACACCCTGTGCCAGATGCAGCAAAGCAGCCCCAGAACATAACAGAGCCTCCTCCATGTTTCACAGTAGGGACAGTGTTCTTTTCTTCATATGCTTCATTTTTCCGTCTGTGAACATAGAGCTGATGTGCCTTGGCAAAAAGCTCCATTTTTGTCTCATCTGTCCATAGGACATTCTCCCAGAAGCTTTGTGGCTTGTCAACATGTAGTTTGGCATATTCCAGTCTGTCTTTTTTATGATTTGTTTTCAACAATGGTGTCCTTCTTGGTCGTCTCCCATGTAGTCCACTTTGGCTCAAACAACGACGGATGGTGCGATCTGACACTGATGTTCCTTGAGCATGAAGTTCACCTTGGATCTCTTTAGAAGTCTTTCTGGGCTCTTTTGTTACCATTGGGATTATCCGTCTCTTTGATTTGTCATGAATTTTCCTCGTGCGGCCACGTCCAGGGAGGTTGGCTACAGTCCCATGGAGCTTAAATTTCTGAATAATATGTGCAACTGTAGTCACAGGAACATCTAGCTGCTTGGAAATGGTCTTATAGCCTTTACCTTTAACATGCTTGTCTATAATTTTCTTTCGAATCTCCTGAGACAACTCTTTCCTTTGCTTCCTCTGGTCCATGTTGAGTGTGGTACATACCATGTCACCAAACAACACAGTGACGACCTGGAGCCCTATATATAGGCCCACTGACTGATTACAAGATTGTAGACACCTGTGATGCTAATTAGTGGACACACCTTGAATTAACATGTCCCTTTGGTCACATTATTTTCAGTATTTTCTAGGGGTACCATCATTTTTGTCCAGGCCTGTTCCATGAGTTCATTTTTTTAAAATAATTCTGTTGAAGCATGGTTGAAAAGCAATGTCTGACTTTCATTGGTTAACATTCATAGATTTTTAAAAAAATTATTACTTTTGTCAGATTAAAGTTATTTATGTGACCATTGTGAGTTTTTCTTTCATTGACCGAAGGGTACCAACAATTTTGTCCACGTGTGTAATATGAATATAATATACATCATACTATTTTTCTTTTTCTGAAGTGTGTATAAATCTTTGGCTGAGATGAAATTATGTTCTTGTTTCAAATTCATACATTTTCATAAACTTTCAGTGGAAGATGAAGAGCATTAAAACTCTTCTGATGCAGGAGCCTCACTCCTCACTCCTCACTCATCTTCTGGAGGCTGATCTTAAACATGCCTGTTCATGTGCAGGAGGTTCCTTCAGTACGGGAACTCCTTCACACCGAGCTGAAGAGGGAGCGGACCCGACCCCGAGTGCACACACATGGTGAAAGTTAATGCGGGATGAAGATTCAGTCGGAGCGCTGCCTTCTCTTAAATCACAGACATAAAGCTTTCAAAAGGAACGTCACCAGGTCTCGCTAATCCAAAACAGACCTTCGAATACGACATTAACCTCCTCCAGCACCTGCAGGACGCCGCGCTCGCTCCATGGCAGCGTTCATGTTCATGTGTGGAGCTCCCTGTGGCGCGCGGTGCGGCGTTAGCTCCAGAGCTAGCTTGTTGACAGATGAGAAGCCGAGACGTGATGGAGCTTTCCAGCACGAGGTTATGGTGACCTGCACAAACACGCGGGTGCCTCGCCAAGTTATTTTGGAGAAAACACAAGCCAGTACCAAATCCCAGAAGCTGAAGGAGTCCAGAAGAGCGCAGGGCCTTGTTGTGTACAGACACGGTGTGTTAGAACAAAGTCAACCTGCGTGACGGTCTGTGACATTTAGACTCGTGTGAAATGGAGAAGATGAACAGAAGGAAATTCAGCCACCTGTGTTGATGAACATACATTTTTTTATTGTATAAAGTACATTAAACTACCTTACAGGACATTATGGTTTTATTTAAAAATAATAATAATAATAATAATAAATAAATAAATAAAACGTTGAGTAACATTTTGATACTTTAGTTCCGAAACAAATGATGAATTATGATTTATACATTTATACAGTCTGAGAGATTCCTAATGCAGAAGTGTTTGAGCTGGAGGTTCAGTCATGCGCAGCCACATAGAGGGTTTTTGTTCATGAGGGTGGACTGATGCAGGCTGATGAGGGAAAGGCAGATGTGCCCTATCACAGTGTTTTGGACCCTGGTCGTCCTCTCGCGGGACCGCACTGCCAGCTCACGGGGGGACGCTGACGCATGAGGTCACCTGATTCCCCTTTAAAGAAGAAGCGAGAGCGGGGAGAGATACTGTAGCGTGGTGGATCAGCGCGGTTTACGTCTCCATGTTCATTCAGAGTTTGTTCAGGACAGTTGAAGAAACCGGATTCTCACCACGACGGCTTCTCAAACTTACTCTCACTCCGACGTCGTGCTCCCGGATTAGTTTCACTGCTAACGCCATTTGACTTGTGTTCGAGTCAAAGCGGGACTTGTGATTGTCCAGAATAACAGAACGCAGTGCTGAGAGTAAACACTCCCTTTATGTCTCTGTATAATCCCCTGATACACTGATGCACTTCTCACAGCGTCTCACTGGAGCTCGGACACCATCAGGACAGAAAGTTCTCTCAGTACGCCGGAGACGTGATCGGACCGTCTGTCTGAGTCACGTCTGACACGCCGGCCTCCCAGGAACTCCAGTAACATGTGGAGACGTCTTGGAGCGAGATCAGGACTGTACGGGGGTGGTGACTGAGTGTGTGTACAGTTCACACACACACACACACGCGTGTCCTTCTGCAAGTGGTGATAAGTTATCTGTTGATTTTCAGTGATCAGATGTTCCACTCTCTGAATGTTCAGGATAGCAACTGCAGCGATGCTCCGAGACACCTCGGCCGGAATCGTCACTCACAGACGTAGAGAAAGTAAAAGTTCACACCGTTCAGATGTTTCACTGCAGCAGTGAGTCTCATCACCGTACTGTGACTGAAGTCTTCTGTAAATGTCAATTTAAGGAATCTTTAATTCACCAAACATTTCAACACAAGTCCTGGTTTGACTTGAACGCACTTTTTGCCATTTTGTCCCATTTCACCATCACGGTCCTGCTGCTTTTAAAAAGCATGTCGTCATCAGGACAAGACAGAAGGATTTACTACTTTACATCATAAAGTCATTAGCTGTTTAAATCTGTGAGACTGCCGCCTGCTGGTGTGGAGGAAGTAAACCCGTCATAACCCGTTAGCTTTCTGCTAACAAAACATGTACGCCTGCAGTGGTGGAGGTGGAACACAGCAGGTCGACAGTTACATCATTCACAAACCCAGACGTCTGACTGATGCGGGTCGTGTACGGTTTATTCAACACAGGCACATGATTATTAATTAACACTGATGTGTGTTGACTCACCGTTTGAGAAGTGCGCCCCCTGGGGGAAACTCAGCTCATTGCTATGCTCCGCCTCACAGGAGTATACGGCCTTCGCGTCTCTGTGGGACCAAAAGCAAACACAGTGAGGCGCTACATCTTCATCTCTCTCAAACTAATCTGCTTTATTATCCAGGTATCACGTACCGTCCCGTTTGTGTCGCCAGCGCGGGAGTTTCGAACATCAGTGCTCTCGCTGCAACTCTGATAAACACACAATAAATAAATAATAACTCGTCTGTCATTAATTATAACGTTACTGAGATCTGATGTATTTCAAACAGCACAGACTAGCGAGACGCAGTTGGAGAAGAAATCGATCTGAGAGTGAGAGTGAAAAATTAATGTGCAGAAAAAATGCTTAAGTTAAAGGAATGACCCTCGCGATCACATGATGCTGTGACGTCACGCCTGGCCTCAGTTCCTCTGCTGTTTATATGTCATGTATTTCAAACAGCACAGACAGCGTAGACTATAAACTATAAAACACAAGCTCCTCTACGAGTCAGGCTCATGTGTCCATAGTGTAGAGTTAAAAATGTAAATTCAAATCTGCCCCTCCTGCTGAGTCCTGCGCTCTGATTGGTCAGAAGGTCTCTCTTTAAACAGCGGCTCTGATGGACGTGAAGGTCCATATAATTGCTCTGAAACGTCATCGTTTCCGTAGCAATGGTTCATTTACAGGGATGTTTATATGTGACATCAGTAAGGAGTCTCCAGTCCAGACAGTTCGCACAAGACAGAGGACACAAGACGGAGGACGTGCGGTTAGAGAAACACTCGACTTCAGGGTGACAGACAGACTTTCAGTTCTAACAGAGGGATTAAGAAAAACAGTCCTGTAACTACAGCGACTCTTCAGGACAGAGCTGCACTTTCACTCCGCTGCTCCGGACCGGATCATCGTCCACAGGACACGGTCCACTAGGACGCTTCCTTCCTGGACCCGGGCCAGGTGTGTGGACAGGGAGACGTGAGCTCGCTCGGTCCAACAGGGAGGAACACGGGTCTCTCTGGCTGTGTGTGAGTACAGAACACAAACAGAAACGGAGGAGGATGTGTGTGTGTGTGTGTGTGTGTGTGTGTGTGTGTGTGTGTGTGTATGCGCCATGAGAAGTCGAGCCTCTCTCTGCTTTCTGTCTCCTGAGTAACAATGACGGAAATATATATCCGTCCCTGGAGAGAGAGAGAGAGATAGATAAGGGACTGCAGGAGAGCTGAAGGGTCACATCAACCCGGTCAGCAGCCAGAACATCATTACATCATTACAACTCCGGTAACACAGGATTCAACCCCCCCCCCCCCCCCCCGACCTCTCTCCCGCTCTCATACAGTGTGAATACACACAGAAACACAGCTTCACGTTTAAACTCGCCGTCTTGAGTTGGTTTTTAATGAAACTCAGTTTTGAGGTCAGGGGTGATGTCACAGCATCATGTGACCGAGAGGATCATTCATTTCTTATGGAAACTCATCCCAGCCCGGCCTCTCTGTAGCCCCTTTTCCACCGGACTGGACCAGGTGCTAGTTGATGTCAGTAGTGAACCTTCTGAGAACTGGCCTTGTTTTTCCATGGCCTAGAGTTACGTCATTACGTCACCGTATACATACGCACACGTCTACAACGCCTCCCTGTGCACACACCGGGCCCGGGGACCAGGAGGGACGCAGCTCTACAATGCTAGCAGCAATGCTAGCACTTGTGCCAATGCTAGCAGCAAATATGCCAGCATGAAAAACATGCTAGCAGCAAGCAACCCAACAACAACAACAACAACAACAACAACAACAACAGCAACCTCACCATCCCTTCCCGAGCGGTTCTCCTGACTTTATCATTACGAGAAAGCATTTGAGTTGACTGTTGCATATCAACGTTGCATAAAGACGACGTCACAAACTTTTAGTTGGTGGTAACAACCCCACCTCCAGCCCCTCCCACGTTACCATGGAAACCATAACGTATTAGAGCAAGAGCATCAATCCAAACCTGCGCTCCTGTCAGAGCTGCTGCTACAGAGAATTAATCAACACCTTCTGACCAATCAGAGCGCAGGATTCTGCTGCGGCGTAAAATGAAGCTAAATCAAAATTAAACTTAAATGAAACGTTACAGCTGTTAAATTGATTTTCACAATCAGCTGGATTTAAAGTGTCGTCGTGTTTAAGCTCTAAATGAAGCGTCTGACTGTAGAGCTGCAGCCGGTCACAGGAACTCTGATTGTGCTGAGATCAGACCGACACCGAGAGTCACTCACACTGAGAGCGGCCTCTGGGGGGCGCCGATCCAGCCGACGGCCTGTCTCTCACGCAGTCTGGGGGGCGGCGCAGGAGGCGGGGCAGGGGGCGGGGCATCACTCTGTTTCTCTGTGACGGCAAACAACAACAACACCTTACTGAGGAGCTGAGAGCAACAACACAACTACACAACACTCACACCACAACACTCACACCACAACACTCACAGCTACACAACACTCACAGCTACACAACACACAAACCACAAGACTCACACCTACACAACACTCACAACTACACAACACTCACAGCTACACAACACACACACCTTAACACTCACACCTACACAACACTCACAACTACACAACACTCACAGCTACACAACACACACACCTTAACACTCACAGCTACACAACACTCACACCACAACACTCACACCACAACACTCACAGCTACACAACACTCACAGCTACACAACACACACACCTTAACACTCACAGCTACACAACACACACACCAAAACACTCACAGCTACACAACACTCACAGCTACACAACACTCACAGCTACACAACACACACAACTACACAACACCCAGTCCTCTACACTAAGGTTCTGGTACCGTCGGAGCGGTGGGCTGATGGGAGCGACGGTGCCGGGCCACACCCGAGCCGCTCTGACCTCCCCGCAGCTCCACAACTCTGTGTGACGTCTCCATGAGCTTTACTCAGAGCCGATGAGCCATTCGAGTCCTCAGAGTCTCCGTCCGCCCGTCCCGCATCCTCTCTGCAGCGCGAGTCCCGGGCCCGGGGCCTGTCGGACCACCTGGACCATGACGGGAGCGACGGCGCCCCCTTCTGCACAGAGCAGGACACGAGTCCGGACGAGTTCTGCTCTGAGGAGTGAGATGAGAGCGAGTCCATCCTGCACATCGCTGTGCTGCAGGAACTACTGCTGAACCTGTCACCTACACACACACACACACACACACACACACACACACACACACACACACAGGACACACACGCTACACATTGATTCTGTTTGTAGAGAAGAAGAACTAACTATTTCACTTTAAAGCACCACGGCTGCTCTTCATCACACACACCCGTACTGCTGCGTGTTCACATTCTGTAGACTTCATACAGTTCTTTTCTTTTTCTTATTTTTTACATATTATATATATTACCTATATTTTATACTTATTATTTCATAACTGTGTTACTGCATTTTGTAGTTATTATGTTTAACATTATTATTTTATTACTTAAGCATTTCACTGCATGTCATACTGTGTGTGCTTGTGTACATGATAAATAAAATTAGAATTTGATTTCTTTAATTTCTCATCTGTTAGTTATCCCTCCATCCCTCTATTTATCCTCCATCTCATTATGATGATTATTAACCGTTGATTATTCTGTCCATCATTCGTCCAGCAGTCACGCTCTCATCATCCATTCATCTTCCTTCTACCCACGGTCCGCTCAAACATTTATTGCTGTGAGTGTGTGTGTGTGTGTGTGTGTGTGTGTGTGTGTTTGACTGACTCTCTGCCTCAGCAACACCCAGCGAGTGTGTGTATGGGAGTTTGGGTTTGCGCGCTCCTGTGGAGAGACAGATGGCTCGGGTCCTGTGTGACTCCGGAGGAATGTGAGGCTGCGCCAAGGGAACATTGGGGTCTGGAGTCTGGAGAAAGATCTGTACGTACACACACACACACACACACACACACACGCACACACACACTTTACTCTGTATCTCATTCTGCTGTAACACTAATGTGATACACAGTGTGGTTTTTGGAGAGCAGACCTTCACAAAGTTCTCGATCAGGATCTCCACCACCACGTTCTGGAACTTGATGTTCATCATGGCAGCCACCGTGTCCTCCTGAGAGCGCATCAGCGTGGGGCCGAAGATCACGCCCAGGTTCGACACCGTCATCATGTTGGCCTTACTGTGAGTGGAGACACTAAACACACACACACACACACACACACACACACACACACACACACACACACACACACACACACACACAAATAATATAGAACCAAATAAGAAAACAAGAAGCATCAGAAAGCAGACCTTCCTTACAGACGATGTTAAACAGACACAGGAAGCTGACGTACATGTGAAGGTGTTTTATTAAAATCTGCAGCATTTCCTTGTTTTTCTCGGGCAGTTTATGGACCAGAGCATGAACAGCACACACTCTGTAATTCTGATCATCTGACTCTGTAACACACACACACACACACACACACACACACACACACACACACACACACACACACACACACACACACACACACATTTTTCTAATAGTGGATAAAAACAAAAAGTGACTGTATAATAATATAATAAATATATTTCAATAGCATGTTGATCATTTCAACAAGCTGTCAAACATATAACTTTAGCAGAAACTAAAGAGAAGAGACTCACTGACTGCTGTGATGAAATCCTCATGCAGTCTGTAGGTCATGAGCGGCTCACTGAGACACCTAGTGGCCAAACAGAATGATTACAGATAAGTGAGACACCTAGTGGCCAAACAGAATGATTACAGATAAGTGAGACACCTAGTGGCCAAACAGAATGATTACAGACAAGTGAGACACCTAGTGGCCAAACAGAATGATTACAGACAAGTGAGACACCTAGTGGCCAAACAGAATGATTACAGACAAGTGAGACACCTAGTAGCCAAACAGAATGATTACATACAAGTGAGACACCTAGTGGACACACAGCTGAATTACAAACAGTCATCATCTTATCCCCATCCTCATTCAGGAAGAGCACTGTCTCCCGCTACATGTTATTACCCAGAATGCATTTCTCACACAGTGGATAATGGCAGAGTGTGTGGACTGAAAGGGACAATCTGACCTGAGGTAATTCTTCAGCGCACTGGTGATGGTTTTATTATCGAAGATTTCTGGGTCCAGGTCCACGTCTGGTGGAGCTTTAGGTGCTGAGAAAAATTAATAATGATAATAATAATAACAAAAGAGAAAGAAAAAGAAGAAGAAAATATTTACAATGACATCATGTTATATCAAATGAAAAAACGTTAGATGTAATGTTTATATTAATGAGTAACGTCAGTGTGCAGGGATTTCTCTCACACTGCAGGACGATTAGCGGACACACCGTGATATGACAGGACACAGAGGACCAGCAGATGGTCGTGTACGGCGGAGAGCATTACTCTGAGTGAGAGGCTCAGCGGGAGTTCTCCTCCTGCAGCCAGAGACAAAGCGGACTGCGCTAAATGCTAATCACTAACACGCCTGAAACACGCCTGAGGATCGTCTCTGCACCTTTAACCTTCAGCAAAGATCAGACCGTCGAGAAACATACACCAAGAAACGTATTACACCACCTTCACCTCGTCCTCCTCACACACACACACACACACACACCTACACACCTCATTAACATCAGCTAACAAGGCTAACCGCTAATAAACGCTCACTGTCACATCAGTGAGAGAAGTGTGTGTGTGTGTGTGCATGTGTGTATGAGAGAGGTGTGTGTGTGTGTGTGTGTGTGTGTGTGTGTGAGAGAGAGAGAGAGAGAGAGAGAGAGAGAAGTGTGTGTGTGTGAAAGAGGTGTGCGTGTGTTTGTGTGTGTGTGTGTGTGTTTGTTTGTGTGTGTGGGTGCGCGAATGTGTGAGAGAGAAGTGTCTGTCTGTGTGTGAGGGGTGTGTGAGAGAGAAGTGTGTTTGTGTGTGAGAGAGAAGTGTGTGTGAGAGGTGTGTGTGTGAGAGAGAGGTGTGTGTGTGTGTGTGTGTGTGTGTGTGTGTATGAGAAGTGTGTGAGTGTGTATGTGTGTGTGTATGAGAAGTGTGTGAGTGTGTGTGTGTGTGTGTGTATATATGTGTGTGTGAGAGAGAGAGAGAGAAGTGTGTGTGTGTGTGTGTGTGTGTGTGTGTGTGTGTGTGTGTGAGAGAGAGAGACAGAGAAAGTGTGTGTGAGAGACAGAGAAAGTGTGTGTGAGAGACAGAGAAAGTGTGTGTGTGTGTGAGACAGAGAAAGTGTGTGTGTGACAGAAAAAGTGTGTGTGTGTGTGAGAGACAGAGAAAGTGTGTGTGTGAGACAGAGAAAGTGTGTGAGAGAGAGAAAGAAAAAGGAGTTTGTGAGGGAAAGTGTGTGAGTGAGAGAGAGAGAGAGAGAGAAATGAGTCTGTGTCTTCATCCCACAGGTGATTCCTGCTCGAGTCCCGGACCTCACATCCGTCAGCTTGTGAACCAGAAACTGATTGAAGTCCTTGTTTAAGGAGATCTCAGTTCTTACAAAGAAGGAGTTACTGTAGGAAGCTTCTAGATCAATCACACACAGCTGGTTTTAATGGAAACATGTTTACACAATGAATCATGTGATGTGAGCTAATGTATTAATAAGAATTTGTACATAGTGAAGAATTACATTGCAAACAATAGGTCGGCTAAATCAAAAGACTCTAAAAGATTTAAAGAAAAAAATTAATTATCCAAGTTTAAGTGTTTAAGCCTGTGATACACACTGTGATTTATTTTTCTTAACCAATAGTTAACCTGTTAATATCAAAATCCAAAATCAATTACTAATTGATGAGGAAACATTTTGTCACAGCTTTTGTTATAACAATTCCAGCAGCACAGCGCTTCAGGAATTAATGAAAAAAAATTTGGGAAAAAAACAACAACACTAAGGCTGTTGAAAATGTCTAAAAAAAAGTCTAATATTGTACATCACCTGAGCTGCAAGTGCCCCCTCTGCTGGTGTACAGCTATGTGTGCTAGAGAAATATTATGCAAAACAAACATTATCGGTTTATATTTTTTAATGAATGAATTAATTTCAATTCTTAACACCAATTACATCACATAATGAATGATTAATTATCCTTATTAAACATCCTTAGTGCACATGCACAATCATGTTTTAAGTGATATTTATTTACTGTATAATTAAAAATGGGTCATCTGTATACAAATATTTTACATCATC
>QNUK01001022.1:0-80000 GCA_013621035.1 Clarias magur
TGTGTGTGTGTGTGTAAAGTGTCGTATTCGTATTATAAACACTCCACTATAGTGAATGAGTGTGTGTGTGTGTGTGTGTGTGTGTGTGAGTGTGTGTAAAGTGTCGTATTCGTATTATAAACACTCCACTGTAACGCTGCATCAAGCTCTGAGTTCACGCACAGTACGGTGATGAGACGCATAACATTTCAACACTGTGAAGGTTTTAAAGAAGGAAAGGAATCTGTCTGTTAAAACCCAACGCCGTGACAGCGGTGACAGTGCAGTAATGGTGTGTGTGGTGTAGCGGTGTGTGTGTGTGTGTAAACAGCTGAGGCTGATCGGGTAACATGAGCCTCAGCATGGTGAAGTGAGTAGAGTCGGGACAGGGGACCCCAAACACCCGAACTCTTGAACAGGGAGCGGTCTGAATAGAAGTATGTGGACCAGTAGCAGTTAAACTCTATCAACTCTATAAACTCCGCCCCCTTCATTCAGGATAATCCACAGAGCTTCATCATGCCGATACACTGTGTGCAATATCATCCCACCTCTATATGTAATGTCGTGTATATCCTGTGTACATACATGTACAATACAGAAAAGAGACGCTTCTGCACCTTTCTGTACAGTCTGTAGTTTTTAGTTTTCCAATATATTTTTTTATTCTATTTATATCAGTTTTTTTTGTATTGTATTTTATATTATATTTTATTTTCTAATTTTCTTCTTATTCTATTGTTTTTGTATCTTTTAAATATGCAGCCGCTGGAGAAACAATTTTCTTTAAGACTCTTATCTTATGGAGATGTTCTGGATGACACAGCTGAGCTCCTGAACCGTTGTGCATCTCTCCCAAAGCAAAAAGACTCCAGGTGAAGACATAGTGATGTAGGGAAAGTCGTCACGTCATGCTGAATGATGCTGCAAATAACCGCCGCAGGCTAGATAACACGCCCCACTCCACCCCCCGGACCCTCAACAGGAACGTGTTAATGCACACGCGTGTCTCTACGGAGTGACATCACAATCCTGACTTTATACAGAGACATTTGGTCGTCACCTGTTTAATAATCCGTACATAAGGTGCATTGGGGGAACACGCTACAAGGTCCTGGTGCACTAAACTTCACCTGGGGCAGAACTTTAACCCAAAACCCTTTAACTCTTAAATTAGTGTAATTATAATCTGTATTTATATGGGTAATTAGCTACAATACAAGCTGAGGAGAAAAGCGAGAAACTGGGGGCAGTGGAGCAAATCACATCCAAAGGGAAACCTCGAAAGAAAAGAGACAGCAGTGATGATGATGAACCTTCACGTGATGATGATGATGAACCATCAGGTGATGATGATGATGATGATGAACCTTCAGGTGATGATGATGATGATGATGATATACATTCAGGTGATGATGAACCTTCAGGTGATGATGATGATGAAGAACATTCAGGTAATGATGAAACTTCAGGTGATGATGATGATGATGAAGAACCTTCATGTGATGATGATGAACCGTCAGATGATGATGATGATGATGAACCTTCAGGTGATGATGATGATGAACCATCAGGTGATGATGATGATGATGAGGAACCTTCAGGTGATGATGAACCTTCAGGTGATGATGATGATGATGATGATGATATACATTCAGGTGATGATGAACCTTCAGGTGATGATGATGATGAAGAACATTCAGGTAATGATGAAACTTCAGGTGATGATGATGATGATGATGAAGAACCTTCATGTGATGATGATGAACCGTCAGGTGATGATGATGATGATGATGAAACTTCAGGTGATGATGATGATGATGATGATGATGATGATGATGGACCTTCAGGTGATGATGAATCTTCAGGTGATGTTGATGATGGTGATGATGAAGAACCTTCAGGTGATGTTGATGATGATCAAACTTCAGCTGATGATGAACCTTCAGTTGATGTTGATGATGGTGATGATGAAAAACCTTCAGGTGATGTTGATGATGATCAAACTTCAGCTGATGATGAACCTTCAGTTGATGTTGATGATGGTGATGATGAAAAACCTTCAGGTGATGTTGATGATGATCAAACTTCAGCTGATGATGAACCTTCAGTTGATGTTGATGATGGTGATGATGAAGAACCTTCAGGTGATATTGATGATGATCAAACTTCAGGTGATGATGAACCTTCAGGTGATGTTGATGATCATGAACATTCAGGTGATGATGATCATGATGATGATGATGATGATGATGGACCTTCAGGTGATGATGATGCTGATGATCATTCAGGTGATGATGATGATGATGATGATGATTATGATGATGATGAAGAAGAACCTTCAGGTGATGATGAACATTCAGGTGATTAATGATGATGATGAACAATGGGGATGTCAGTTGCTGTGCTTCTGGATCTAACCTGAGACTGAATTCAGTGCTGTGAACAGGAGCTGTATGAACCCTGTGACTCTCAGTGAGTGACTGTATGACTCTCAGCTGTGACTCTCAGTGTGATTACACTTTATTTTAGGCTGACGTTATGTTTATGTGACATTATGTGCCATAAAGTGTGGCATCTTTTACCTGCTGTTGTACAAACTTTAACTTCACTACCAGGACGTTAATCAACGACTGCAACTCACATTATCTGTACATTTATCTGAAGTACATTATGTGGTTATGTTTTGAATGCCTAGGCACTGACGCTCATATTTGTTTAGTTTGTTTGTTTGTTTTTCCATTGCCCTACAGTAACCCAGACTTAGATCATGATGCGTGTCGATGCACTCACTCGCACGCATCGTCTATACCGCGTAATCCTGTAGTCATGGCCACGGGGGCGGAGCCTATCCCAGGGAGGGCACAAGGCGGGGTACACCCTGGACATGGTGCCAATCCATCGCAGGGCACACACACAAACACTCACACACACACACACACACACACACACACACTCACACATACACTCACTCATTCACACATTACAACAATTTAGGAACGCCAATTATCCTAACCTACAGGTCTTTGGACTCTGGGAGGAAACCGGAGAACCCGGAGGAAACCCACCAAGCACGGGGAGAACCTAGCAACTCCACACACACAGAGACGGGAATCGAACCCGGACGATGTTTTTTTTCTAAATGTTTTTTTTAAAGTGCAGCATCTTATAAACTGAGGAGCCCCTCTGCTTTGACATGTTTATTAACATTTATTTTTTTACTCATTTACATTAAAGCATTTGCCAGATGCTCTCCAGAGTGACTCACATAAGAGTTTTGATGTCCACCAGGAGTGACCACTGTTGGGAAGTTTTTGAGGGGTGTTAACCCAAATATATAAGAAACGGACAGGCCTTTAGTTGTCGCTTAGAGATTGTCAGAGACTCGGCTGTGCAGACAGCTAGAAGATTCAACGTGTCTTCCTCGATCCCTTGAGATCTCTGAGCGGGCGAGCAGTGCTGGAGGACCGACGGGAACGCGGTGCGGTGCGAGATGTGATCAGAGCTGAGAGGGTTTTAGCTTTGGAGGAGAGCATCAGGGTTTTGAATTTGATGCTGCAGCTCCAGGAAGCCAGTGAGGAGTGGACTGGTGTGAGAGAACACAGTGGTGAGGAAGCTTGAAACCGAGTCTGGATCAGCTCCTGAGGTCAAATGGTGACCTGCATATCATATAATAACACGGGACTGAACAAGCACCTGAGTGGCCTGTGTGGAGAGAAATGAACAAATCCGTCTGATGGTAAAGAAGAAATCGACGTGAGTGTATCAGGTTAGCAGTGTGAGCAGAAAAGGACACTTGACTGTCCAGTGTAATCACGTGAAGCACAAACTGCAGCCAATCATTCCCTGTTGCCCTGAAGCACATGTATGACACTAAATAACATATGATGATAAGAAGAGCAGAAAATCATAACCTATTTTATATCTCTGCAGCCACGTCACGCCTCTGGAACTGGTGCATGGAATTGTTTAATTGTGTTAAATTGTTTAATTTCCACATATGAGACTTTTATCACAGCCCGTCCAAATAAAGTTACAGAGTGTTTTGGTAACATCGGATGTTTGGTTGCTGCCCCTCAGAGGTAGCGGGGAATAATGAACCTGTTCTCTCCGTCTCACTCTGTCTCCCTCTGTCTCTCTCAGTCTCTCTCAGTCTCTCTCTCTGTCTCCCTCTGTCTCTCTCAGTCTCTCTCAGTCTCTCTCTCTGTCTCCCTCTGTCTCTCTCAGTCTCCCTCAGTCTCCCTCTGTCTCTCCCTCTGTCTCCCTCTGTCTCTCTCAGTCTCACTCTGTCTCCCTGTCTCTCTCTGTCTCCCTCTGTCTCTCTCAGTCTCACTCTGTCTCCCTGTCTCCCTCTGTCTCCCTCTGTCTCTCTCAGTCTCACTCTGTCTCCCTGTCTCTCTCTGTCTCCCTCTGTCTCCCTCTGTCTCTCTCTGTCTCCCTCTGTCTCTCTGACTCAGTCTTCACTTCCTGAAGTCCTACCTGTGCTTGGAGATCCTTTACTCGCTGGTGCTGAGAAGGCTTAAAGACGTGCTCGAAAAACTTTACACCCCTCTCTCATTACACCCCACTGGATTATTCCCTCACTCCTCATCCCTCTGTAGCGTTTACCCTGTACAGGTTCGTGTGTCTATCCCAGGGGACTCTGAGTATGATTGAGGGTCGAGTCCATCACAGGCACACAAGCACTCACACGCTACAGGGAAACTGGAAATGCTGAAGTGGAAGGTTGAAACCAGAGGAAACCCACCAGGCATAACCGAACCCTCGACCCGTGAGGTGAGAGGCCACAGTACCAACCACTACACCACCACCATGCTGCATCTATAGGACAGTTACACTGTCTGGTATCACATGATTGAGGGAGGGGTCCCTTTGGAGTCTCCAAACCACCACCAGCACCGTCATTACTGTCAGTTTATTTTTTATTTGTGTGTGTGTGTGTGTGTGTGTGTGTTGTCTTACACTCCACAGTCATCAGGCTCAAATTCCTCCAGTTCATCAATTTGTTCATCAAGAGATGAATCCAAGTCCAAATAAGTGCCATTGTGGGAGAGCTGAAGAGCGCAGTCATCTAACTGTAGAGAGAGAGAGAGAGAGAGAATATTATATTGTCTTATATATTATATTATATATATTACTCTCTTTTATACTATTGTGTTTTTATTTTGTCTCCTTTTTTTATTTATTTACTCCTGTTGTGTTCTTGTGACTTATTTCTAAGCTTAAGCAATCAGGATGTAAATATTTGTCATGCCAATAAATCACCTTTGAATCTTGGGTCTTGAGAGAGAGACAGAGACAGAGACAGAGAGAGAGCGAGACACAGGGAGAGACAGAGAGAGACAGAGAGAGCGAGACACAGGGAGAGACAGAGAGAGACAGAGAGAGCGACAGAGAGACAGAGAGAGCGAGACACAGGGAGAGACAGAGACAGAGAGAGAGAGCGAGACACAGGGAGAGACAGAGACAGAGAGAGAGAGAGAGACAGAGAGACAGAGAGAGCGAGACACAGTGAGAGACAGAGAGAGACAGAGAGAGAGACAGAGAGACAGAGAGAGCGAGACACAGTGAGAGACAGAGAGAGACAGAGAGAGCGAGACACAGGGAGAGACAGACAGAGAGAGAGAGAGACAGAGAGACAGAGAGACAGAGAGAACGAGACACAGGGAGAGACAGAGACAGAGAGAGGTTTTTGAGGTTTTAAACTCACTTTATTATAACAAAATTAAATAAGGGACTATTTTACAATTTATGTACAGTTATAAGCATATACACAGAGAGGGGGGGAGACAGAGAAAGAGAGGAGGAGGAGAGAGAGAGGGGGGGGGGAGAGAGAGAGAGAACGAGACACAGGGAGAGACAGACAGAGAGAGAGAGAGAGAGAGAGAGAGAGCGAGACACAGGGAGAGACAGACAGAGAGAGAGAGAGCGACAGAGAGACAGAGAGAGCGAGACACAGGGAGAGACAGAGACAGAGAGAGAGAGAGAGAGAGAGAGAGAACAATAAATAAGCGTTAATGAAACCCGTGTCTGTAAGATGAACCTGTGAGCTCGTTCATGTTTGGTGTTAAACGCGGCTGTTGTCCAGCACACCAGTCCAGATTAACACTCCAACACTGTGCACAAGTTCAGCTCGCCATGGTAACCCATGTGCTGAGTGTCAGAGACAGGTGCACATGACACATATCCCATAATGCACTGGTAGGGCGTCTGTTAGATCAGACTCAGCACTGTTAAAGCTAATCACCAAGCTGACCTTTACACCACACGCCATATTTATAATATATAATAATAAATAATAATAATAATAATAAGTAACTTGTAATTTAGATGCAAATTTCTAGATAGAGACACTCCAGAACACTCTTAATGCTCTGTGTGTGTGTGTGTGTGTGTGTGTGTGTGTGTGTGTGTGTGTGTGTGTGTCACTGGATTAACAAGCTTCATGTGCAGCACATAAACCTGTGCTAACTCACACAATTGAATCCTGCATCGGGTTCATTACAATGTTCTGTTAGAGCAACAGGTGGAACCACAGAACCCACAGAACCCACAGAACCGGGCTTTCAGTGATCAGCTAGACATGTGATGCAGGGTTCTGTGCAGAGTGTAGTAACAGAGAGTAGTAGAGAGTTTGGGGTCAGAGAGCAGGGGCAGACAGGACGCAGCGCCCCCTGGAGGCGGGAGGGTAAAAAGGCCAACAGTGGGACTCGAACCCCTGACCTTCTGCTCAGTAACGCAACAACAAATAACCCTTTAACCTCAAAGACACTGCGTCACAGAGTAACAGAATAAATAGTCAATAAATACACAACAGGATTATTAGGAAACTGGAGAAAAAACTACAATCCAGAACGAGGAAACTGCTTCTCTGGTGTAAACCAAAGTGTCCAGGATAAGAATCTGAGCGAACATTAATGTGCTACGCTGCTACAGAACACTTTCTTAGATTCGTTGCCATGACAACATTGTCACATGTGTGTCTGAGTGGATTAAAAACATTTAATATTGCTCTCCTTAAATTCATGATCAGAATCGAGCGTAACTAAGACACACCTCTACTTTAGATAAACTCCGCCCCCTATGGGCCGCTAGCTAACGCCTGACCGCATGCACTTTAGCATGAGAGCGGGGTTACTGAGCGCGCTTAGCCTAGAGCTTACACCTCGGTTAGTACCCTATGCCATGCACGCGGCTCCAGACTGAACTCTGGTCTCAGCCCGTCTCATACTTTAAATCATTTAACACTTTAAAACATGACAAGTATTTAATGTGTGTATTAAAAATAAAGATGTTGTAATGGTGCGAGCTGATTCACGAGCACTCTGAGCCGCGTCAGCCGGGAAATGTGACGCCACGGGTTATATCGGGCTCAGCTCGAATCTCAGATCACCCCCACCTGTCACTCACACTCACACACACACACACACACACACACACTAGAGTGCACTGATAGCAGTTCACCAGGACACACTGTTTGCATTAATTCAGTAAGAGCAGGATAAGCTAATAGAGCGTGATTAAAATTATATATAAAATTATTAAGAACATAAAATTATTTAAATATTCAGCAAAACCTCAGGATCATGAAATGTGAGAGTTACAGGAGTAAACTGTTCAAATAGAGCATTATCAGAAAAAGATCACTACACTCCTTATGTTCTCAGATGAACACAATTACATTAATACAATAGGACTGAACTGATACACACACACACACACACACAGGTGAACACCATATAGTAATTTGAGTGTTAAACTGTCACAGAGTATTGCACTGAGTCGTGTTTGTTTGCACATGTGCACTTTATCATGTGTTTCTGTATAGTTCTTAGTTTTTGTTAATTGATGTTAATTTATGATGTTAATTGATGTTGTTATTTGATGTTGTTAATTGATGTTGTTATTTCATTATGTTTTTTGATGATGTTATTTGATGTTGTCAATTGATGTTGTCATTTGATGTTGTCAATTGATGTTGTTATTTGATGTTGTTATTTGATGTTGTTATTTGATGTTGTCAATTGATGTTGTCAATTGATGTTGTCATTTGATGTTGTCATTTGATGTTGTCAATTGATGTTGTCATTTGATGTTGTCAATTGATGTTGTCATTTGATGTTGTCATTTGATGTTGTCATTTGATGTTGTCAATTGATGTTGTTATTTGATGTTGTTATTTGATGTTATTAATTGATGTTGTTATTTGATGTTGTTATTTGATGTTGTTAATTGATGTTGTTATTTGATGTTGTTAATTGATGTTGTTAATTGATGTTGTTAATTGATGTTGTCATTTGATGTTGTCATTTGATGTTGTCAATTGATGTTGTCATTTGATGTTGTCATTTGATGTTGTCAATTGATGTTGTCATTTGATGTTGTCATTTGATGTTGTTAATTGATGTTGTCATTTGATGTTGTCATTTGATGTTGTCAATTGATGTTGTTATTTGATGTTGTTATTTGATGTTGTTAATTGATGTTGTTATTTGATGTTGTCGATTGATGTTGTCATTTGATGTTGTTATTTGATGTTGTTAATTGATGTTGTTATTTGATGTTGTCGATTGATGTTGTCATTTGATGTTGTCATTTGATGTTGTCAATTGATGTTGTCATTTGATGTTGTCATTTGATGTTGTCAATTGATGTTGTCATTTGATGTTGTCAATTGATGTTGTCATTTGATGTTGTCATTTGATGTTGTCATTTGATGATGTTAATTGATGTTGTTATTTGATGTTGTTATTTGATGTTGTTTATTGATGTTGTTAATTGATGATGTTATTTGATGGTTATTTGATGTTGTTATTTGATGTTGTTATTTGATGTTGTTAATTGATGTTGTTAATTGATGATGTTATTTGATGTTGTTATTTGATGTTGTTAATTGATGTTGTTATTTGATGGTGTTAATTGATGGTGTTAATTGATGGTGTTATTTGATGTTGTTATTTGATGTTGTTAATTGATGGTGTTATTTGATGTTGTTATTTGATGTTGTTATTTGATGTTGTTAATTGATGTTGTTATTTGATGTTGTTATTTGATGTTGTTAATTGATGTTGTTATTTGATGATGTTATTTGATGTTGTTAATTGATGTTGTTAATTGATGTTGTTAATTGATGTTGTTATTTGATGATGTTATTTGATGTTGTTAATTGATGTTGTTAATAGATGTTGTTAATTGATGTTGTTAATAGATGTTGTTAATTGATGTTGTGTGCAGCACTTCAGTCCTGGAGGAACGTTGTTTGGTGTCACTGTGTACTGAACTGTATTTGGTTTAAATGACAGCACTTGACTTGACTACAGTGTGTTTATATCAGGACAGAATAAGCACGTCTGTGCCACACTGTTACAGGAACACTCTCAGCAGATGGTGTACAGAGCCGCAATAGTGTGTTCACTCCTGCACTGACCATGCTGGCCCTTTAATTACAGTACACACACACACGCACACACACACACTGCAGCCTGTTGCTCACGCTGATGAGGAGTGTGAACTTTACTGATGGAGCGCGGGGTCAGACGTGCTACAGCGCCCCCTGGAGCAGACAGGGTTAAGGGCCTCGCTCAAGGGCCCAACAGCAGCAGCAACCTGGTGGCGCTGGGGATGGAACCGCCGACCTCCCGATCAGTCACTCAGTGCCCTACCGTCTGAGCGCCACGCCCCGTAACGTACTGTGTCTAAATAAACAGTCTTGTGTCTGATGCTGCACGAACAAACTGAGTGACTGAGACAAGAACACAAACTAATGAGCTGCTGTGACAGAGACACACACACACACACACACACACACACTGACTGACTGACTGTGTGTGCTCACCCTGCACAGGTTTATCCACTGTGTGTGTGTGTGTGTGTGTGTGACGTTACTAAGGTTATGATGATGATTATAATAATGATATATACAGTATATATATAAAAGCCCCCCACATCCACCCCCCCTCCCCCCCCTCCCCCCTGACCTTGTGCGGCGCGTGCAGGAGCGCGTGCAGGGCGGACAGCTGGTCCCCGAGCGCAGTGTCCGTGCTGAAGGTGTAGCGGGGAGCGCGCGCGGGCTCGGGGAAGCTGGTGCTGTTGAACGGGTCGGTGTCGTCCAGGAACTGAACCCTGCACTGGAACTGCGCCGCCATGGCCACACACACACACACACACACACACACACACACCAGCCGTTAATGAATCCGCGTGACTGTTAATCCGGTTAGAGGAGAGAAGCGCTCACAGCTCGAGACCTTCACCGGCCGCGCCGACACACTGTGTGTGTGTGTGTGTGTGAGAGAGAGAGAGAGTGTGTGTGTGTGTGTGTGTGTGTGTGTGAGGACCAGCTCCGGTTACAGTACACACAGCGCGCGCTCTCTCTCTCTCCCTCACACACACACACACACACACACACACACACACACTGGGAGCAGTTTGGTGACAATATGTATGATATTATTATTGTTGTTGTTGTTGTTGTCGTTGTACAAACATATTCATCGTCACTCAGTGAGATTTACACAGATTTATTTCATTCTCTTTCTGTTGTCTTTAGGATCACCGTCAGTCTCCCTCTTATACACACGTGTGACAAAAGTTGATTTATTCAATTCATATATTATTTGGTTTTCATTACAGACAGACTGTAAGTCGTAATCATCAAAATTATCGAACTCAAACACCTGAAATGTATCAGTCTGTGTGTAATGAGTCTGTATATAGGTTAAATCGCATTACTAAACATTTGTCCTTTTGTCGATGATATTCTAATTTTTTGACATGCACCAGTACTGTATGAATATGAACTCTTCATATCTTAGTGACATCTGTTGTAGTACGGTTGTTTTACAGTTGTGTGTTTTCTTTGTTTACACTCTGCATCATTGACAATCTTTAATTGCTACATGTTTATTGTTTATAATGTTCATATCACTGCTAACTACTGAGTGATGGAAATGTCCTTCAAAATCAATAAAGTCTTTGTCTGTCTGTCTGTCTGTCTGTCTGTCTCATCCTGACTGATCACAGCCCGTTCTTATATAATCAGTGCTTGGAGTTGTGTGCAGAACATGTGTGTGTGAGTTTACACAAACATGTGAACATGTGAACATAGAGCTGATGTGCCTTGGCAAAAACTTCCATTTTTGTCTCATCTGTCCAGAGGACATTCTCCCAGAAGCTTTGTGGCTTGTCAACATGTAGTTTGGCATATTCCAGTCTGGCTATTTTATGATTTGTTTTCAACAATGGTGTCCTCCTTGGTCGTCTCCCATGTAGTCCACTTTGGCTCAAACGACGATGGATGGTGCGATCTGACACTGATGTTCCTTGAGCATGAAGTTCACCTTGGATCTCTTTAGAAGTCTTTCTGGGCTCTTTTGTTACCATTGGGATTATCCGTCTCTTTGATTTGTCATGAATTTTCCTCGTGCGGCCACGTCCAGGGAGGTTGGCTACAGTCCCATGGATCTTAAATTTCTGAATAATATGTGCAACTGTAGTCACAGGAACATCTAGCTGCTTGGAAATGGTCTTATAGCCTTTACCTTTAACATGCTTGTCTATAATTTTCTTTCGAATCTCCTGAGACAACTCTTTCCTTCGCTTCCTCTGGTCCATGTTGAGTGTGGTACATACCATGTCACCAAACAACACAGTTTGGTGACCTGGAGCCCTATATATAGGCCCACTGACTGATTACAAGATTGTAGACACCTGTGATGCTAATTAGTGGACACCCCTTGAATTAACATGTCCCTTTGGTCACATTATTTTCAGTATTTTCTAGGGGTACCATCATTTTTGTCCAGGCTTGTTCCATGAGTTTTTTTTTTTTTTATAATTCTGTTGAAGCATGGTTGAAAAGCAATGTCTGACTTTCATTGGCTAACATTCATAGAATTTTTATTTATTATTACTTTTGTCAGATTAAATTTATTTATGTGACCGTTGTGAGTTTTTCTTTCATTGACCGAAGGGTACCAACAATTTTGTCCACGTGTGATAATGTTCTTCAGCTTTAAGCAATTCCAGCACGTCCTGTCTCTAAACCCCTGAACGTCACACACAGACGAGGTTCTACCCCCCGTCAGAGGTACCCAGTCATACAGGACGTCTCTGTGCGCTGTAGAGTTACAGTTCCCGTAAGAACCCTGAGCCTCGGACCCTCCAGCATGATGAGAGCCACAAACCCAGCTCAGCGCATGGTGTGTGGAGAATGTTAAACATTTTAAATGAAAGATTTTGTGCTGAACGTTTGTACCATAAACACTGAGACTAAATCAGTGCAATGTTGTATGATTAAGGGCTGTAACGCTCTCAAGTGGCCTAGAGGAGAAGTTTAAACCTAAAACAGTCTTAAGTTGACTGTTCATAAGTGTGGACATGAAAGGGTTAAAGACGCTGCATCCAGCAGAGTGTGTGTGTGTGTGTGTGTGTGTGTGTGTTAGAGGAAATGTAATTTACCACATACACGATAAACCAAAAAGGAAAAGTTTAAACTCAGGAGCTACAGGACGAACGCCAGCGTCACAGAGGGCAGGCAAATCAGGAGATTTGCATGAAGCAGAGCACAGAAACAAAACACAGGCTGCGGGACGGGAGAAAATGAGCGATGTGTGTGTGTGTGTGTGTGTGTGTGTGTGTGTGTGTGTGTGTGTGTGTGTGTGTGTGTGAGAGAGAGAGAGTGTAACATTTTTTAAAAATGAATACAAAGAGTATTCTCATTGTGTTCGTCTCACTAAAGTTTACGTTTCAAGCTGTGCATAATAATAATAATAATAATAATAATAATAATAAATGATTACTTCAGCCTGGTGCTGATTCACAGGATCGGGATTAAAATTGTTGATCCTAAAACCTTTCCCATCTGTGTTCTTCTGAAAAGAAAACAGCATCTCCTCAACATGGTTAGTGTTTATCAGTTTCATTAAAATATGCTTTATGAATTGTTGTTTCATCTAATGTATATATTTAAATTATGTAAAAAAAAAATTCCACATATTCGGTTAAGAATTTAAGGAGGCTATAATAAAAGAATCGAGTGACAACACAAGTCAATGAAAGAACACTGAACTGAGTTTATGTGCGACACTTGAGATAAAATAAAAGAGTGTTTGATTGAATAAACAGTACAGATATTAAATTTACAGTTTATCATTTGAAGAATTTATTCTATTTGTTAGCAGCGCTGGATTGGATGTGTAGTGATAGACTGCGGTTCCACTGCAGCTCCTCACTTCCATTACAAATACACATGGACTCTGGATCCACTTATGTGCCGGTAACATTTTCTGAGGGTCTACGGCACAGAATAATGAACCAAACCAGCTTCTGGTCCCAGGATTAAGTACCAGAGGTGTTCAAGTCAAACTGGGACTTGTGATGCCATTTTTGGTAAATGCAGAAGACTTCAGTCGCAGGAAATCATGAGAACGGTGCAAATGTTCTAGAGAAGGCTGTACGTCTGTGAACGACGATCCCGGCCGAGGTGGATCTGAGCTCACTGCAGTCCTTCTGTGAACATTCAGAGAATGGAGTGTCTGATCCTAGAAAATCGACGGATAACTTGTTGTGGAAGAGACGCCTCTGTGTGTGCGAACTGTCCACACACACACACACACACACACACACACACACACACACACACACACACACACACACACACACACACACACACACACACGTTCCTGGGAGGCTGATGTTTCAGAAGTGGAGCAAGAAGTCCGATCATGTCTCCAGTGTACTGAGAAAACTCTCGACATACTGTAGATGGTATCCAAGCACTAGTGAAACACTGGGACGTCTGCTCACATGAAAAGGAACAGCTGACTGAGGTGACACCTGCCTCCACCTTAAAGTTTACAGCTCACACCCTGAGTGAGATCCAGCTTGGTGTGCCCTCCGCATACTGCACACTGCTGACGACATTACATTTACTTTCTTTCCTTTTTAAAGAACTTTTTCAGATATACAGAGGAATATCCGGGGCCAAACTAAGTAAAACTTAAGCTGAAGACCGAAAGCTTAAAGAAATATAAGTGATGTGTTTAAAAATAAACAATGAAGGTAAATGTACATCATTTCTTTTCTGATCTCAGGCTTACATTTGTGGACAGAAAAAGCTCAATTCAATTCAGTTCAATTCAATTTTATTTGTATAGCGCTTTTAACAATTGACATCGTCACAAAGCAGCTTTACACAATCAAAAGAATTATTTATGTTTGTATGAAATTTGTGTGAGTCAGAATGATCAGATGGTCCCTGATGAACGAGCCGAGGGCGACGGTGCTGAGGGAAAAACTCCCTGAGATGGTAACAGGAAGAAACCTTGAGAGGAACCAGACTCACCAGGGAAGCCATCCTCATCTGGGTGATAACGGATAGCAGGGATTGACCTGCACTCATACTGTGTGTTAGGAGGCTGGAAGTTCAGTAGAACAGGAGACGTGTTTAAGTTCATATGGAGGCCAGTTGGTTATTGGTAGACCGAAGGAAACTCCAGTCCAGTCCATGTACAGCTCAGGAGCGACATGTATAGCTCAACAGAGAGACAGGTAGAGGGAAAGAGAGAGAGAGAGAGAGAAGAGAGCAGTTAGGTCTGGTCACAGTCAACATGTATAAGGTGAATGTATATTAGTGCAAAGTGCAAGCAGAGACTCCGGCAGGACTAACTATGACATCATCACTAAAAGGGAGAGCCAGAAGGAAACACAGACATGAGGAGGAACTGAGATGTAAAGCAACCAATCACCTCACCGTCAGCAAACCTGAGTGAACAATGAGAGTGGGGAGGACAGCATCTAAACATAGCAGTTCACCAGAATACTCTACGTCCATGAGTCCCCCAGATCTGCTCCTTTACCTAAGGCTCATCTATTTACAAACATGCTGCGCTAAATAAATAGGTTTTTAGCCTAGACTTAAACACTGAGACTGTGTCTGAGTCCCGAACATTAACAGGAAGACTATTCCATAACTTTGGGGCTTTGTAAGAAAAAGCTCTGCCCCCTGCTGTAGTTTTAATAATACGTGGTACTGACAGGCAGCCTGCATCCTTTGATCGAAGTAGGCGTGGCGGATCGTAAGACACTAACAGTTCACTCAAATACTGTGGCGCGAGACCATTTAGTGCTTTAAATGTCAAAAGTAGTATCTTAAAATCGATGCAAAATTTCACAGAGAGCCAATGCAGTGTAGATAAGATAGGGGTGATGTGCTCGTATCTTCTGATTTTAGTGAGGACTCGCGCTGCTGTATTCTGTACTAACTGAAGCTTGTTTATACACCTAGTTGAACAACCAGACAGTAAGGCGTTACAGTAGTCCAACCTAGAGGTGATAAAAGCATGAACTAGTTTTTCTGCATCATTTAGTGACAATATGTTTCTTATCTTGGCAATATTTCTAAGGTGAAAGAAAGCTATCCTGGTAATATTATCTACATGAGCTTCAAACGAAAGGCTGGAATCTATAATCACACCGAGGTCTTTTACTGTTGCACTTGATGGAACAGCAAGGCATCTAAAGTTACAGTCTGATCAGAAAGCTTACTTCTAGCTACTTGTGGTCCTATGACCAGAACTTCTGTCTTATCAGGATTAAGCAGAAGAAAATGAATTAACATCCAATCTCGTATGTCCTGCACACACTGCTCAATTTTAGCAAACTGGTTTTTCTCCTCTGGTTTTGCTGAGACATATAATTGTGTGTCATCAGCATAACAATGAAAACTAATACCATGTTTACGAATTATGTTGCCCAGAGGAAGCATGTAAAGGGAAAAAAGCAGTGGGCCTAAAACTGAGCCCTGTGGAACACCAAACTCCACTTGAGAACATGAGGAATGATCACCATCTAAATTACAAACTGATAACGATCAGTCAAGTAGGATCTGAGCCACAAGAGGGCAGTTCCCTTAATTCCAACTACCTTTTCTAATCTGTGAAGGGAGAATACTATGATCAATGGTGTCAAAAGCTGCACTGAGGTCCAGTAACACAAGTATACTGACGCAACCCTGATCAGAGGCCCATAGGAGGTCGTTTACTACTTTAACAAGTGCTGTCTCTGTGCTGTGATGAGGCCTAAATCCTGACTGATACAGTTCATTTATGCTATTTCTGTGTAGATGTGAACATAGCTGCTGTGATACTACCTTTTCCAAAATCTTGGAGATAAACGGAAGGTTTGATATCGGCCTGTAATTAGAAAGCAGACAGGGGTCAAGGTCAGGTTTCTTGATTAGCGGTTTAATAACGGCTAATTTAAAGGATTTGGGGACATACCCACTACTGAGTGAACAGTTAATTACTTTCAACAGGGGTTCTATTATTGCTGGTACTATCTGTTGAGAAAATGTGTCGGTATAGGATCTAATATACAGGTTGACGATTTTGAAGAAGAGATGAGTGAAATTAGTTCCCTCGCTTCAAGGGGAGTAAAGTATTCTAAGTTCTGATGTGATGTGGTTAGATCATCTGAATTATTTAAATTGTCTGGTTTCAAAGCCTGAATTTTTTGCCTAATATTTATGATTTTATTATTGAAAAAGTTCATGAAATCCTCACTACTGCATGATGTTGTTGTGGAGATTTCTGCAGTGGTCTTGTTTTTAGTTAATTTAGCTACGGTATTAAATAAAAATCTCGGGTTGTTTTTGTTATTTTCTATAAGAGTGGAGAGATATGTTGATCTAGCATCACTGAGAGCTTTTTTATACTTCAGGATGCTCTCCTTCCAAGCTATTTTGAATACTATCAATTTAGTTTGGCGCCATTTACGTTCAATTTGCGAGCGGTTTGTTTTAAAGCACGTGTGTGGTCATTATACCAAGGAGCGAGTTTCTTATCTCTAATCATTTTCCTTTTAACTGGAGCGATATTATCTAAGCTATAACGAAGTGTTGACTCTAGATATTCATTCGCCTGTTCGAGTTCTGTGAAGTCAGATGGCGATCCAATCAAAGTAGATAATTCTGGAAGATTATTGATAAAGCTCTGTGCGGTATTTGATGTAAATGTACGTTTAAGGTGGAAGCGCGGTGCTGTGCGTACATTATTACTATAACACACTTTAATCGAGACAAGCTAGTGATCTGAGATAACTTCAGACTGTGGAATTGTGGGTATATTTCCTATACTTAATCCGAAGGATAATATTAAATCCAAAGTGTGAGCTGCTTTATGAGTGGGTCCTACTACACACTGATTTACTCCTACTGAGTCCAGTATGGACAAGAATGCTGTTCTCAGAGGGGCTTCTGGATTCTCAAAATCAATATTAAAGTCTCCAGCAATTAACGCTTTATCTACAGAAACAAACAAATCTCTGGGCGCTAGGCGCCCTCTAGGGGTTATCCCTGACAGATCCAGGTGTTTTTTCCTTGTGCCACGAAGAAAATATAACTATTAACGTATGTAGAAGTGAAAGAGAATGTGCCCTCCTTTTTACTGCTAGTGTACCTGTCCAAAGAGCATTTTATTTGTTAACTTACCTCAGACATGGATTGATCTCTTCAATGTCACCATTCGCAAAGACCTAACCAAATAATCAGTTAAGGGATACTCGTCAACCAGTTCACAGACTTCCACAAGAGCAAGTTCTCGTGACGGAGATGGAGTCAGCTCAAAGGCTCCATAATGCTCACTATACCATCCACACAGTAGCTTCAAAACAAAAAACAGTCTCTGATGCAAAATACATATTTGACAGATTTCTCCAAATTCAGACAGGCCACCTTCAGACCCATGAGCAACTACCATGCCTGTTCTGTAGTTTATTCCCTTGCTCCATAAATTCTTTGCCAAGTTTATTTCAGATAGATCAGGATCTCTCTGTTTAAAAGCTTGAGCTAGCTCCTCCTTCAAGAAATCTAATGAGACAGTAGATACAACTGAGACATCGAGCAATGGTTTATCAATATTTGGGGATGACAAATGGTACCCAATCATAAACTGATGTTTCACTGCCAGAGAGAGGGGCACATTTTTAAAACAACTGGTGTGTTTAATGACCTTTTAAAAGAAACTGTGTTTTGCCTCAAACCTGATGGTCCAAAGTCTCACAAGAGGCCCAAACAACCTAATTAGTTGTGGGTAATGTTCTAAATAATGGTGTTTGGGCAACAGCCTTTCATTTGGAAAGATCTCTTGATACCGTTGTCTATGATCTGAAATTTTGGTCTCCAGAATTGCAATAGACTCATCATTGTGGACTGGAGCAACCACAAGCTCAACAATCTGCTTTAGGTCCAACAAGACCTGCCATACTGGATCACTCTCAGGAATCTTAGGCCCAAATAGAAATGGGAGCCATCTTAACAAGCTCCAGTTTTCATGGGCATTACCACCTATAGTTTTTTTGCTGGAGAAATTTTGTGGCAAAACATGAGGCTTATTTGTTTTGTCTGTCCACTTGTATGGGAGATGTAGAATGGAATTGTTAATTTCATCCAAGGTGATATATTTCTTTGATATCAGTAATTTGAGACAGTGTGCCATTTCAACAGGCACAATGCCTTCAAAGAGATCATGGGCAATGTCAGGAGGGTAGCCACTGACAACGTTAAAATGTGAAAGTGCTTTAGACAGAGGACAAGCTCTTTTAACTCCAAAACAGCTACTGCCACTCTCTAGCGCTGCTCTCACCTGAGTCTCATGTATTTCTTTCGTTCTGAGTTTGAATGCTCCTGATCTAACCTCATGTGAGGCAAGATCTGAAACTGATGCTGTACAAAAATGACAACAATAGGGGCCAGGAAAAATTTCAACAAAGCCTGGTATTCCATGAGCTCCTAAATTGTCTGCAGCAACAGTCTGAACTGTACCCTTCAGTGATCTCCCTAGATGTAGGACAAAAATTCCATCAACTTCCAAACACCTAAGATCACGTACAAGTGGTTCTAAAACCTTGTGATAGCCATATAACTTAACATTGTCCGTTTTGCACAAAATGGCTAAGTAAATAGAGGACAAAGAGGAATGAGACCCTGGGGGTAGGTTATTCAGCACCCAATACACAGCACAGAGTTTGTGGGTTTTACGGGAGGTGCCTAGAGGGTTGCAGACCTCAAAGTCATCGACATACAAACCAATAGAAAGCCTTAAGTCTTGCCCAGAGAAGAAACTGTTTTGCCTAAAATATAAACCATCCCTAAAAGATTTGTACACAATTTTGTTTGCCATCTCTGTTTCCCTTTGAGTTTCGTTATAAATCTTGTCCACGATATCCTTCCTACTCAACAGCACCTGTAGTGATTTAAGAATCGGGACGTACTGGAAGGTTTTGTTCTCTTTAGCATCCAAAATATATTCTACTGGTTCGACAACATTAAAGTTTGCTTTGTAATACTGCTTACGCTGATATGCAGAACTTAAAGGTCCACCCTTCTCTATGGCTTTATTTATTGGACTGCCTGTGCACCGTGAAGTGGTTATTTCCTCTATGACTCCTCTGTCGACCTGGAGCTTGTACATTTGAAAAATCTCAACCAGAACCCCATTAATATGGGAACTCAAGAGAGCGCCAGTTAAGTGGTGAAGCTCTAACAAGAAATCGTTAATTGCGGTGCTTGGTACATGGATAAAATGTTCTAACTTTAACAAAGCTTCTGCAAATGTGTGTTCAATTTCATTAGGAAGGTCCTTTAGGGCATCAGCACTACAATCTGGCTGTACATCAAAGTATGGTACACCTATGCCATCACCTGAAGCATTTTCCACAGATTTCAAGGAAAAGGTGGATGGGGTCACAATTTCTGGTTTAAAATTTGTTAATGTATAAGAATTGTGGATTCTGCTTTTGTGCGATTTAAATGTGCCATACAGTATATGTTCATCTGAAAATTACAATCTAAAAACATGCAAGTTACAACTTCGTATTGTGAGGAACCTCCACTAGAGGTCACTGTTCATGTCTGTCTGTCTTTGTGTAGTTCCTGTTGGTTGACTCAGTTTCCCAAAAGGCACCTCAGTCAGGTGATGAGGCTCACCTGAACTGAGGTGGCTCATTAAAACTTTCTATAAATAGCCGTTTGTTCTGGGAAACTGGGTCGAGCATTGTTTGAGTTTGTTGTTTTAGTTCCTTTGTTCTGTTTTTGAGTTGTGTGTTTGTTTAAATAAAAGACTTTCTGTTGAACCGCTCTGCCTTTATGCCTACCTTCATGCCCACGGCAACACCATCAGCCTGTCTAGCACTACAACCAGCTAGACCCATGACAGAATGCTCGACCAAACCAAGGCATAGCAGAGGGGTCCCCCCCCCCGGGGAAATTTTTTTGGGCGGGGGCTGGGACCGTAACGCTGGGGCAAGCAGGCTGAGGGTAGTCGGCTTGCCCTACAGCTGAACTATGAAAGGTCCCACAAGCACCAACCTCCGAGGCTCCAACCTCCGTTCCAGAGCCTCACGTGGAGGCCCCAAAGCACCAGTTCCAGGGCCTCACGGGGAGGCTCCAAGCTGCGTTTCAGGGCCTCACGGGGAGGCTCCAAGCTGCGTTCCAGGGCCTCACGGGGAGGCTCCACCCCTTCGTCTCCGAGCCTCACGGGGAGGCTCCACCCCTTCGTCTCCGAGCCTCACGGGGAGGCTCCGTCATCCAGTGCCTCAGTGGGGGATTCCCCCCCCTTCCCATCCCAGAGTGTCAATGAGGTCCCAAATCCACCACCCGGCTTCGGCGTCAAGTCTACCACCCCGAGCACGGGCCATTGCCGCCTCCACTGCCAAGCGTCAAGGGCAGACCCGAGACTGCCTCCGGCGCCTGGCTTCGGCGGCATTCCAGTTCCGCCCGCCTTCCCATCCTGCTCGGGGAACCAGCTCTTCGGCGTCGTAAGTCGGGTGAAATGACTCAAGACAATGGGGACCTCCGGTAACGCTCCGGAGGAGCGTTTTTAAGCGGGGGGGTACTGTTAGGAACCTCCACTAGAGGTCACTGTTCATGTCTGTCTGTCTTTGTGTAGTTCCTGTTGGTTGACTCAGTTTCCCAGAAGGCACCTCAGTCAGGTGATGAGGCTCACCTGAACTGAGGTGGCTCATTAAAACTTTCTATAAATAGCAGTTTGTTCTGGGAAACTGGGTCGAGCATTGTTTGAGTTTGTTGTTTTAGTTCCTTTGTTCTGTTTTTGAGTTGTGTGTTTGTTTAAATAAAAGACTTTCTGTTGAACTGCTCTGCCTTTATGCCTACCTTCATGCCCACGGCAACACCATCAGCCGGTCTAGCACTACAACCAGCTAGACCCATGACACGTATTTCTTTAGGTGTGCATTAATATGAGCCCAGTAATCTCTTTCAGAGATAAGATCCTTACAAGCACATAAGTGGCACTTATATATATAGCTTTCTGATTGGTCACATGAATTCTATGCAAATGAATTAATAGGGCATTCCATGTTCTAAAAGTGCATGGGCAGTTTAAATACACACAAGGAAAACGGTTATTAGTCCAATAATATCTATGTTTAACTCGATAATTCAGGGTCACAGGATGATTCAGAGTCACGGGGGTGGAGCCTATCCCAGGAGACTTAGGGCACATGGCAGGGTACACACTGGACAGGGTGCCAATCCATCGCAGGGCACAGACACACACACATACACTCACTCATTTAACACCATTGATCATAGTATTCTCCTTCACAGATTAGAAAAGGTAGTAGGAATTAAGGGAACTGCCCTCTTGTGGCTCAGATCCTATTTGACTGATCGTTATCAGTTTGTAGATTTAGATGGTGACCATTCCTCATGTTCTCAAGTGGAGTTTGGTGTTCCACAGGGCTCAGTTTTAGGCCCAATGCTTTTGTCCCTTTACATGCTTCCTCTGGGCAACATAATTCGTAAACATGGTATTCGTTTTCATTGTTATGCTGATGACACACAATTATATGTCTCAGCAAAACCAGATGAGAAAAACCAGTTTGCTAAAATTGAGCAGTGTGTGCAGGACATAAGAGATGTTAATTAATTTTCTTCTGCTTAATCCTGATAGGACAGAAGTTCTGGTCATAGGACCACAAGTAGCTAGAAGTAAGCTTTCTGATCACACTGTAACTTTAGATGCCTTTCTGTTCCATCAAGTGCAACAGTAAAAGACCTCGGTGTGATTATAGATTCCAGCCTTTCGTTTGAAGCTCATGTAGATAATATCACCAGGATAGCTTTCTTTCACCTTAGAAATATTGCCAAGATAAGAAACATATTGTCACTAAATGATGCAGAAAAACTAGTTGATGCTTTTATCACCTCTAGGTTGGACTATTGTAACGCCTTACTGTCTGGTTGTTCAACTAGGTGTATAAACAAGCTTCAGTTAGTCCAGAATGCGGCAGCGAAAGTCCTCACTAGAACCAGAAGATACGAGCACATCACCCCTATCTTATCTACACTGCATTGGCTCCCTGTCAAATTTCACATCCATTTTAAGATACTACTTTTGACATTTAAAGCACTAAATGGTCTCGCGCCGCAGTATCTGAGTGAACTGTTAGTGTCTTACGATCCGCCACGCCTACTTCCATCAAAGGATGCAGGCTGCCTGTCAGTACCACGTATTATTAAAACTACAGCAGGGGGCGGAGCTTTTTCTTACAAAGCCCCAAAGTTATGGAATAGTCTTCCTGTTAATGTTCGGGACTCAGACACAGTCTCAGTGTTTAAGTCTCGGCTAAAAACCTATTTATTTAGCGCAGCATGTTTGTAAATAGATTAACCTTAGGTAAAGGAGCAGATCTGGGGGACTCATGGACGTAGAGTATTCTGGTGAACTGCTATGTTTAGATGCTGTCCTCACCACTCTCATTCATCACTCAGGTTTGTTGACGGTGAGGTGATTGGTTGCTTTACATCTCAGTTCCCCCTCATGTCTGTGTTTCCTTCTGGCTCTCCCTTTTAGTTATGCTGTTATAGTTAGTCCTGCCGGAGTCCCTGCTTGCACTTTGCACTAAATATACATTCACCTTATACATGTTGACTGTGACCAGACCTAACTGCCATCTCTCCTTATTTTCTGTTCTCTCCTCTTCTGCTCTCTCTCCTCTCTCTCTCTCCTTTTCCCTCTCCATGTTTGCTCCTGAGTTGCCAGTGATCCAGACCACTCTGCCCTCTGGACCTGTCTAACCCGTCCTGGAGTCCTGCTTCTGGTTGGAGATCTCGGGGATGGTTTCCACAAAGACTGTTTTGTTCTCGATTGATGCTGACAGCTGTTCTCTGGGGACCTGTGACTTCAGTTGTTCAATAGCTCAGGACTGGAATTTCCTACAGTCTACCTGAGCCTCCAGGAACAAACTGGACTTCTTTTAATTTTAATTTTAATTTTAACACATCTCCTGTTACACTGAACTTCCAGTACACATTATTATGCTGATCATTCTCTGCTATCCGTTATCACCCAGATGAGGATGGGTTCCCTGTTCAGTCTGGTTCCTGTCAAGGTTTCTTCCTATTACCATCTCAGGGAGTTTTTCCTTGCCACCGTCGCCCTCGGCTTGCTCATCAGGGACAATCTTATCATTTTGATTCATACACATTGCATACAAACTTACTTCTTTTGATTGTGTAAAGCTGCTTTTTACAATGTCAATTGTTAAAAGCACTATATAAATAAAATTGACTTGACTTGACTCATTCACACCCTACAGGCAATTTTGGAACGCCAATTAACCTAACCTACATGTTTTTGGATTGTGGGAGGAAACCCACAATCCAAAGCCTGGCCGGGGATCGAACCCAGACCCTGGAGGTGCAAGGCGACAGTGCTAACCACTACACCACCATCCCGCCAAGTTGCATTTCATCTGCATAGAAATGATATGGAAAACCATGCGATGATATGAGGCTGAGTATAGAGGGAGAACAGAAGAGGACAAAGTACTGAACCCTGTGGGAATCAGTAGCGCATCTGCGTGGGGCAGATGTGGATCCCCTCCATGTCACCTCACACGACCTATCTTCTAGGTAGGAAGCAAATCATTGCCATGCTGTTCCACAGATTCCATGGCTTTACTGTGACAAGAGCAGCTGACAGGTCCAGGAGGATGAGGACAGATGATAGTTTAGTTGATCTAGCAGCATAGAGCTTCTCAGTGACTGACAGAAGGGCAGTCTCTGTGGAATGTGTCTCTATGAATCCGGATTGGATGGGATCATTAAGGTTGTACTTGGAAACTTTGGAGGCACAGAAAGAATAAGCTAAAAAAAAAAAAGTTGAGTCAGCATCGCTGAGATGCCATCATGTGTCTGATGTCCTTCACACATTGCACAAATGTATTAAGCTGTTTTTTCCACATCTGGCTTTGTGTCCCTGTGGAACACCAAATTCCATTCACTTTAGAACACACAGAATAGTCACCATTTAAATATAAAAACTGACAATAAATTGAATAGGATCTCAGCCAGGAGAGGGCCAATCCCATTACAAACAGCCTTTTCATTATCCACAAATAGAGAAAACTTGGAACAGTGTTGTACCTTCCCAAGAGTGGTCAACCTACCAAAATGACTCCAAGAGCACAACGATGCCTCATCAAGAAGCTCAAAAAAGAACAGAACAACATCTAAAGACATGTAGGTCTCACTCGCCTCAGTTAAGATCATCAATAAGAAAGAGACTGGGGGCAAAAATGTCATGGGAGAGTTCCAAGGTAAAAGCCACTGTTGACCAAAAAGAACACAAAGGCTCATCTGAGCATTGCCAAAATCATCTTGATCATCCTCAGTACGTTTGGACAAATATTTTATGGACTCATTGAAATGTAACTTTTTGGAAGATGTATGTCATGTTAAATCTGTTATAAAGCTAACATAGTATTTCATAAGAAGTACATCATACCCACAGTCAGACATGGTGACGGCAGTGTGATGGTCTTGGGCTTTGCAACTTTTGACCTCAAGCTCAAGTGCACTTAGGTTATGCAGAAGGACAATGATCCAAAACATCTCTATTGGACAAAATTAAAATTATCCTGAAGGTGAAAACTGAAAGAGGTAAGGAGGAAGCGTCACAGATGCCAGGGTAAATGTGGGGGTGTGCAGGTGAGAGTAAAAATCAGTGTGGCATTATGGCCTGGGAAGAATCCTTGATGGACTTTGACTGAAAGTGGACTAAATGACCATTTTTTTCACCGGGCATTATTTGGAAAATGTTTATATTTCAACAGGCTGGTACTTGTTGTCATGTGGAGAAGACACTTGGATATTGCACAGTCAGCAGTCAGACATCTCAGGTGAGGCGGTTTGAATCACCGCAACCTTCGGACTCTGGGTCGGGCACCATTATGTGCCATTGATGTACTAAAAGAACTCAGCAGGATTAGTGTCCTGGATATAAGTATAAAATTTTAACTGGCTTTCTACAAGAATGTAACACACACAATAAACTGAGGTGTAAATTGGATTTCCTAAATTAACTCTGGATATATTGTCTGCAATGATTTTCAGATAGAATATCCCCACATTTAAATTAACATTTAAAGATTTTATTTATAAATGCTTAAAAAAATACAATGGACTGGATTAATTAATCTTTCTGTAATAGAAGGTTAACAGTGTATCAAAACATAAACACAAGATATTTCTGGAAACATTTGTGACATGACGCGGCTAATGTCGTGTTGTGTAAAATGAAGCTGTTTTATTAAGATTTAAGAAAGCAAAATTTAACTCTGGAACATCTGCTCATACACTGCATCTTACACTTTTACACAGCAATCAACAGAAATATTTTGGGAAAATGTAAAATTTGTGATTAAAAGTAATAATCAAGTGAAAATTTGGTGGGATTGAAACTCTATTGCCTCGTATTATCAATTACAAATCTGTACAGCAAGACATATTTCCAGCAGATAAGAATTGCACAGGAATGGAAGAGACAACAGACAGTAAAAGGACAAAGAACAAATACAGTGAGTATTGAAAATAGAAAAGCAGGCAATCATCTAGCTTCAAAATAATCACATTTTGTTTCCTTGCAGTCTGAAATGAAACTTTTAATGTCTAAGTGGAAGATATAACAACAATATTAAAAAAAAAAAAGAAAAGAAAAAAAATATACACAGGCACAAGTCAGGAGATGAATTAAATTAATTAAAGCAGAAATAAAAAAGAAATAAAAGAAGGAAACTGGTCAAAGAGTTTACCAAGAGGCCTACAGCAACTCTGAAGCAGTTGCAGAAATTTCTGACAAAGAGCGGTCATTGTGTGCAAGTGTAACACGCCTCCAGTGCTTCGGGGTGAAGTCTGTAAAAAATGGTGATCAGATAACGGTCTAGAATGAATTTGGCGGGTACCTAGCTTTTCTCTTCAGGGCCGTAACCCTCCCAGTCTACTAAGTACTGGAGGTCACGCCTGCACCAGCGAGACTTGAAGAACCTGTGGACAGGGAAGGCTCCGCCTCTGTCTATGAGTTGGGGGGTGGGGTGGGTGGGGGGGGGGGTTGGGGTTGAGTGGGTGTAGACAGTGGTTAAGGAACCAGGCAGTGAATCTGGAAGAGTGGAAAGTGGGGTTGATTCAGCGCATGGAGAGGGGTAGCGAAAGTAGCATGGGTGACGAACGAACCACGGAGAGAGCTTCTTTGAGGTGGTCTTGAGGGGAAGTTCATGTGTAGATAGCATGACCCTTTGGCAGATGCGATGCCTGGGAGATGATGATCGGTCACGGTTAGTATGATGCTGGAAGTTATTTACAATGCGCAAAAGCTGATTGCGGGCCCGCTGCCATATTCTTTTGCAGTGACGGACAAAGGTTAGGGCTGAGGGACCAGCCACCTCCTCTTGCTGGGCAGAAAGGAGGGGTGGTTGATAACCCAGGCAGCAGTGAAATGGAGACATGCCTGTGGAAGAAGTTAAGAACGAGTTGTGGATAAAGTTGTCGTTGTGCATACTTGACCCAGGGGAGGAAGTGGCTCCAAGAGGATGGGTCCCGAGAAGCCATGCACCTTAAGGACTTTTCAAGTTCCTGGTTCATCCATAGTTCATAAGTAGACCCTCCGAAGGACAGTTTGTATTTTTGTTCCTGGAACAGATATCACTGGAAGCGACAAAGTTTTTCACATCCCCCTTTGATGGTGGGCCACCAGAAGTGTTGGTGTAGGAGGAAAAAAGTGCATGTCACTCCAGGGTGGCAAGCCAGTCTGGAACAGTGGGCCCAGTCCAACACCTGAGGGTGCACGGAAGTGGGAACAAAGAGTTTGTTAGGGGGAACAACACTTGGGCCTAGTTCTTGCTCGAGGGTCTGCTGGACAAGGTGCTCCACATTAAGTTGCCTCAAGGCAGTGAGGGGGAAGGATCGTCTCTGGCATGGACGTGTTTTGAGGGGTAGAGAACTGTCAGGAGAGGGCATCAGGCATGACTTCTTAATACCAGGGCGGTATGACAACGTAAACTGAAAGCGAGATAAGAACAGCGACCATTGTGTCTGGTGTGATAGTCTCTATCTTAGGCGAAGATAGAGACTATCTTTGCCTAAAGACGGCGAAGATAGTCTCTTTGCCGTCTTTAGGTAATCAAGGTTTTGGTGGTTAGTCAAATGAGGACATTGAGACATTGTCCAGCTTGACTGCCAGAAGTTCACGGTCCCCAATACATTAATTTCACTCAGGGGGTGTGAGTCGGCGGAGAAAAAGGGAGCAAGGGTGAAGTTTATTATCCTTGGGTGACCTCTGAGACAGGACAGCTTCTACTCCGGTCTCCGATGTGTCTACCTCCACGACAAACTGGAGGGCAGGGTCAGGAAAGATGAGGACAGTCGGTGAAGCGACGCTTGAGTTTCTTAAAGGCCTCATCAGCCAGTGAGTTCAGTGAAATGACTTGAAGACTGCAGTCCACAAATGGTCACCATTAAATTGTAGTGAACTTGAGCAGTTCTGCAAAGCAAAGTGGGCAGATATTGCAAAGTCTAGATGGACAAAGCTTTGTGTGCCATTGATACGGTGAGTAGCTTCAATTGATTGAGATTGCAGGTGGGAGTAATCCTTTTCCAAATCAGTGACTCTGTTTTTGAAATTTTCTGACATGTTGGTGTTGTATCTTTTACTGGATTAAAAGGTACACTGAGTAAATACAGCTGGATAAAACAAAACTTTTTCTTTCTTCACTTCAGACTGCAAAGCAACAAAATATGATTATTTTATGGGGGTGAATCTTTTCTATATCTACATGGTCCAAGTTGGCGGCACGGCAGTAGCACGCACCGGATGCTACGTTGTTTATTTTTTGTGTTTAGCGCATTTATTTTACTCTGTGTATGGACATCGGCGCAATGTTTCTCCACTACCTCAACTCACCACCTCAACACCACAGAGTATTATGTTATATTGTGTTGTGTTTGTCGCACTGGCACTTTGTTGATCTTGTTTGCACATTTGCACGTGCACTTTATGTCATATGTTGTCTGTATTTAAAAAAAAAATGTAGATAGTCTTCCTCTCTGGGTTGACTAGTTAGTTTTTGTTCATTTATGTTGTAAATTTATGTCAGGTCAGTCTGTCTTGTCTCCCGTAGCCAGCTGACTAGGTCTCTTAGTTAGCTAGTTTAGTTTTTCTGTTAATTTATGTTGTAAATTAATGTTGTTTTCTAGCACCTTGATCCTGGAGGAACGTTGTTTGGTTTCACTGTGTACTAACTGTATATGGTTGAAGTGACAATAAAGCCGACTTGAACTTGAACTTGTATCAACAGACTAATTTACATACTTAATATGTAAGTATTATTACAAGTATTGTATGTATAGGTATGTTTTTAGTGTGTGTGTGTGTGTGTGTGTGTGTGTGTGTGTGTGTGTGTGTGTCCCCTTGTAAACCTCCAAAAAGTTATTTAGCAAAAGTACCGCACAGCCTTTCTACAAGAAGTGAGTTGGGGATTTCTGCAGCTCCCTCATTAAGAAATAAAGTTGTAAACTCTATATTGTGCGTGACTTGAGCAGCACTGAAAAACCTTTTCACCTTTAAGCAGCTTCACTTTGATCAGATGTGCAGTGGCAAACAGATTTTTGGGTGTTTTGCCCCATCCATTTTCCTTCTATCCTGACAAGTGCTCCTGACAGTGCTGCAGAGAAATACCCCATTTATTAATTTATTTACTAATTATTATTATTATTATTATTATTTAGGAAATAGAGTTAAATAGACATATACTTTATGTTTGATTTCAACATTCCAAATACGGACTTTACAGAAAAATAATGAGAATCTTTCACAGCTTTGAATAGGGAGAAACAGAGACTTTTAATTGAAAATTTTAATTAACAACATACATTATTTGTTCTTTTACAGGAAGTGTAAATAAACATTTATGGCATTTGCCCGACACCCTTGTGCAGAGTGACTTAAATTTCCTTATACATCTAAGCTGTTGAGGTTGGTTCCTTCCAGTCCATTGCCTTAACCTCTGAGCAACTCCTGCTCTAGTGTAAAAGAAAGTGCAGACGAAAAAGCTTACAGCCTGTGCAAATACAACTCTAAATCAGTCAATATGCTACATTACTAATAACAAGTTGTTAATGATATTGCTAATAATAACTGAGATACATTTACATTTAGTCATTTGGCAGACGCTTTTATCCAAAAAGTGTTTGCATCATAGATATTTACACTGGGTTACTAGGTTACCACCTAAGTACCATCAGACAAAGACAGTTGTGAAGGTTTTTTTTGGGGGGCGGGGGGGGGGATAAGTACAGATATTGAAGAAACAGATACGTCTTGAGTCATCGTTTAAAGCTACAGTGTCGTTATTTCATGTCTCCGAATATTAATGTTTGTTAAATTAATTCAACAGTCTATTAAATGTGTTCAGCCTCTGGTAACGCTATATGCAACTATTGTAGAGAGGATAAGGAGTAGAGCAGCCACGCCCACACCTCCGAACATCAACACTTTCTCACACACAGTTGGTTCACCTGATGAGAGAGAGGATTTTAAAAATTGTTCTAAAAGTAAAGTGATTACATTACACACAAATTCTCTATTTTATTTATTTCTTGCCTTCTTTCTCCACATCCTCGTTTTCATCTCCTGCTTCTTCTTTATCCACTGAAATATAAAGCAGATGAGATTAAATCTTTACCTTGGAATTTTAACATCCTTAAAGTGTGTCAATTAATTAGTTATTAGAGTGCCAGCATAAAGTGATGCTCTTTTTTTTTTTTGACATTTTTCAATGTTTTGTGTGTTTTAACTGTGTGATCTGGGCCCATATTTCCTAAGAATCTCAGAGTAGGAAATCGCTCTCAGAGTGGGAAAAGCTTCTCAAAGAGATGTCATTTTTGTTTGTCATTTATTTTTAGGTGACGTTTTTGGTAAAAGTGAAGATGCAGCTTTATAACAGGGATGATTAGAGTTTGTTATAGTTGCCATTTCCCCACCACAGCTGCACTCATCACTGTGTGCATCTTTGGTTTCCCTGGAGTTGTTGGCATCATCCACATAAACACACATAAAATCGCTATTCTGAGCACCATTGGAGGCTTATGTTAACCAATCCGGATGATCACAGCATCAAAACTCCAATGATATGCTCAAGTATATACAGAGGTTGGACAATGAAAGTGAAACAATAGCCAATTTAGTGTTGGAGGTTTCATGGCTAAGTCTGAGCAGCCTTGTGGCCGATCAATGCACACAACATTATGGGGGACATATCAGAGTTCAAAAGAGGACCAATTGTTGGTGCGTCTCGCTGGTGCATCTGTGACCGAGACAGCGAGTCTCTGTGATGAGCTGCGGTATCCAGGGTAACGTCAGCACACCACCAAGAAGGAGTGGCCCGACACCCTACTAATGAATTACTGTGGTCTAAAACCAGGCGTTTCAGTTTCATTGTCCAACCCCTGTATAATGTTATATATTTGTATTAAATTATTCATATCTGTTTTTTTTTATTTATTATTAATATGGTGTATCCCCTTGTTTCACTCTCCTCAGGGGTTCGTGCTGCAGACTGACAGTTGGCACTGATGCTGTAACACATTTCCCTCACTCACTGTTTATCTTTAGAGGGAGTGCAAAATTTGACTTTACTATTTCTTTATATTCTACTCCGTCCTCTGCAAGCAAAACACCCTTATCCTTCCTCAGTTTCACTTTCTTTCAAAATCTTTTAGATCAGATTATCACGGTCCTACACGGCTCTGTTACACCTGTATTATTGTGACTGGAGCAGTCGGATTAGGAAGATGTCATGCAGCTAGGAGTTTTGTCGTAAAAATTATGTCATACATTTTCCTGCTCCTTATTGAAGAAAAGAGGAAGGAACCTTTATAAACAACTTTTATGTAGGAATATTTTCAGTCCTAAATGAACTTTGAGCACAATTCCTCAGAGTGATTCTAAGACGTAACGTGTATTTACGATTCTAAGTAAATACAGGCCCTGATCTCAGACAGACTTTCATGAGTAGGATGACTGTACACTGGCTGACTCAGTCTTTCTATAGATGGCATCTGAGAGTTTGAATGGGCACGGAGTGAGCAAGGGTCATGTCATGTGTTCTGATTAGCTAGTAGCTCCCTGTTAGGTAAACTGCACATAGAATTCAGGAATTTTAAGTAAGATTCCATACTTTAGGGGGTAAAGCAGTTCCCCTTTCAAAGGAAACTGTGAGCAGAAAAAGGAAGAAGTTCATTGCGTAGAAGTTTATAGCAAAATAACACAGAGCCTGCATTAGAGCTATTCATTCAATGTACTATTGTTTGTTATCAAAGTCAACATAACAGTAATGTTACTTAATAACGGTAATATGGAAGTAATCCAGATATATTGTAATGAATAAATGGTTAATATTGCACAGACTATTCATCTGCATGATATTCATTTCTTTAGTAATGACAAAATCTGTCTTGTAATTGAACCAGATCACAATAATTCACAAGCTACAAACATATAAACATTATGTGGTGTAACGTATCAGTTATTTTCCATATATACTCAATATTCTACTTTTGCAGTGTGACATTTACATCGCAGCAGCAACAAGTAACCGTGGCAAGTAAACCTCTGATACCTGCTGCTGCTTCTGAGGAAATGTCACACTCCAGAAAAAGAACAATAACTATATAATGAACTATAGACTTCTGGATCCTGTCATTAATCAAAGTGGTTTTTATGTAGAATAGTCTGTGCAGTGTTAACACATTATTGGTTATAGGAGAACACAAACCTGCAAACTGCAACGTGGTCACCTTCTTAAACTGCATATGGTCCTGGAATCTGGCTTTAGTTCCACAGAAATAACGTCCCAGGTCGTCTTCATGGATGTTAATGATGGTGAATATGGCCATGGTAACCTCGCTGTCCGGCTCCAGGATGAAGCGATGCTCATGTTTGTTATAATGAACAGGGAGGATCTTACGGGTTCGGGTTTTCTCTGCTGAAATCAGGAGTGTAAAATCTCCGGTATGAGTTAGACAGTACCAGGACACAACCTCATAGCCGGTGATGTTACAGAGCAGTCTGGTGTTATCTCCCGGCCTGACAGTCAGCGTGTGAGGGAACGTAGAGTTCTCTAAAACAGAAAGAAAAATCATATCATATCAGGGAAAATGCCCTTAATGCTCTTTACTCTACATGCAATCATTAAGTCCTGACAGTTTGGAGTAAATCCATTCAACTCTACTGACTAACTGAACTAATAAATATATGAACATAATGATAAACATACAGTAACCTTTAGAGTGATGGGTTACATTTTTTAAACTAAAGTAAGGAAATGAGGAAATGGAAATAAGCCAGTACTTCAGATACTCTTTTCTTACAAAAATAATAGTAATAATACTCACACTAAAAAATGTCATTTAAAAGTAAACATACCAGTTGCAAAGGCCTGCACATGTGTGCAAGTCAGAAAAAAGAGCAATATGTACACTTCCATCTTGAGTGTGCAACAACAATCGAAACTGGCAAATTTCCATTTCCTTAGAACTGAGAGGCATCGAACCACATATGCAGATGTGACAATAACAAAAAAACAAACAAACGACATTACAAATAAAGAAACACACACATATGTATGTGTGTGTGTGTGTGTGTGTGTATATATATATATATATATATATATATATATATATATATATATAAAATGTCCTAGTAGTCATATTATTCAGAAAGCAGCATATTGTGGATATAATACTGTTCATGCAAAACACAGTCTGTACATTAAACATTGTCTCCATAAACATTACAGAAAATCAAAACTTCCTTGTTGGGTGGCTACAGCTTCCTATGAGAAAGGGATGGCCATGTGATCAGCTAGTGCTTCCATAAAGTTAATGTGCTAGTCATTCCACAAAGCCGAATCTATACAGTTGCACCTGCCCACCCACTCGGCAGCCATCGTGGTGCTCTGCATACCGTAGAGAAAATCAGAGAGCGAGAAGTGCAGAATTCTCTATTCAGATTCATGGTGGATTATGTAAGTGAGATGCAGATAAATCATATTCTTTTGGAGGTGCATGAGCATATGAAACAACCCCAAAGCAAACAGTAACGTACTTATTGTAACAGTACGCCATGTCACGCCCTCCGCTCTAACCAAGCCATGATCACCTTCAACTCCTCTCCACATTCCATCCCACGGCTTCTGTTTTGCCGCCTCATTCACCGGCATGAGCACACCTGCTCTGCATCTCATTCGTCACTTTCTTCCTATTTAAACCAGCCACAAACAACCATCCAGTGCCGAATTATTGCGTGCCACAAGCCTAGTGTTTTTTGTGTCTAGTGTTCTGTGAAAATAATACCTTTTACCTTTTTCATGTTATTGACCCTTTTTTCTCTTCTGGTTACACCCTTAGCTTTACGAGTTGGAACTGTTCACTACATTGATTGATAACCCGGCTTTGAACCTTTGCTTCTGTTTTTGACTCCGGCCCTGCCTTTATCCTCAGGATTGCTGAATCTCCAATCTCTCCCTCAAACTGCACATCGGATTTTACACGTGCACCACAGCCCTCACCTCTCCACACAGCCACGCTCACTCCTCTGCCGTGCTTGCTCAACCTGTGCATTCAGTGCTCTGTCTCTCATCCACCTCCACAACCAAGCCACGCCACAGCTCTTTTCAGACAGCACCCCAAGTACTGGTTTCTTTTGATCATCTCTCTCTCTGTTTCACCTCCTCATTTTGAAATAAACTCTGTTATATTGAATCCAACCTATTGTGTCTGCTTTTGGGTCCTCCAAGCCTGCCTCACACGGACCAGCCGTGACAGAATAATTCGGCCAACATGGACCCAGCGGATTTAGGTCAACTCAGGACCGCCTTGGAGGCACAGGGCACCCTTCTCGGCACCCACCAGGGGGAGATTCAGCAAGTGAATCAGAACCTAAGGTCTATGGCGGACACCCTCACTGCACTTGCTTCTCGGATTGAACAGTTCCAGGTCTCATCACCCCCAGCTCCAGTTCGTTCTCCACCTCCTCCGATCAGAGAACCCCGTCTGCCACCCCCTCAGTCCTACAATGGAGAACCCGGCACCTGCCGAGCCTTCCTCTCACAGTGCTCCCTGTCTCTCGAGTTACAAACCTCTACATTTCCCACGGAACGTTCAAAAATAGCCTATGTCATCACACTTCTCTCTGGAAGAGCACGTGAGTGGGGAACGGCACTATGGGACGCCGACGACCCCTGCTGCACTAATTACAACTCTTTCACCAGAGAGATGAAAAGAGTCTTTGATCGCTCACTTTCTGGCAAGGAGGCAGCTGGGCAGATGCTGAGACTCAGTCAGGGAGCACGCTCAGTCTACGATTACGCCATCGAGTTCCGCACCCTGGCGGCCTCTTGTGGATGGAATGAATGCGCAATGTGCGACGTGTTTTTTCATGGACTGAGCGAGGCCGTAAAGGATGAGTTGGTCTCTCAGGAGCTCCCTTCAGACCTGAATGGTCTCATGGATCTAGCAGGTCGCATCGATGCACGCCTCCGGCTCAGACGCCAAGAACGCACCAGACCCCTTGTAAGAATGAGACCAATCACCCATCCACAAACTACCGATCCCCCCGCTGAGCCTATGCAGATAGACCGGGCCCGGATCTCTCTTGAGGAACGCCAACGGCGGCGGGATCAAGAGGCCTGCTTCTACTGCGGCCAAGTAGGCCACTTCCGCCTTCAGTGCCCGTTAAAACAATAGGCCCTCCAATGAAACTGGGAGTCTTGGAGGACCTCTCTCAGAGAAATCTCTCAGGCCAACGCCCCTTGCTACCCGTCATGATCATCTTCCAGAACAAGGCCCAACCACTCAAAGCACTCATTGACTCTGGATCTGACCAAGACCTGATGTGCGCTGCTACTGCAAGGGAACTAAGAATACCCTTTCTGGCCTTGGACACCCCACTGTCAGTCCAGGCTCTTGATGGAAGTTCTTTACCATCCATCACTCGCCGCACCCCCCCTCTCACTCTAAGAATCTCTGGTAACCATGTTGAGACCATCTCTTTCTTCATCATGGAGGGTTCTCATGCTCCTGTTGTCCTGGGGGCTCCCTGGCTGCGCAGACATAACCCCAGCATTGACTGGGCCAAGAACACCATCTTGGATTGGAGTCCTGCCTGTCTGTCTTTATGCCTCCACTCTGCCAGAGCCCACTCGTCACACCCTGTTTCCAAGGAAGAACCCCCAGATCTCTCCAATGTTCCCTCTGAATACCAGGACCTCACACAAGTGTTCAGCAAGACACGTGCTCTGTCTCTGCCGCCCCACAGACCCTACGACTGCTCCATCGATCTCTTCCCAGGTACTACCCCCCCAAGAGGGCGCTTGTATTCCCTTTCGGCCCCGGAGAGAGAGGCCATGGATAAATACATAACTGAGTCACTGGCAGCAGGGATCATCCGACCCTCATCCTCACCGGCTGGAGCCGGTTTCTTTTTTGTGGACAAAAAGGACAAGTCCCTTCGTCCCTGTATTGACTACCGCGGTCTGAATGCCATCACCATCAAAAATCGCTATCCTCTTCCACTCATGAGCACGGCCTTCGAACTTCTGCAAGGAGCATGTGTGTTCACCAAACTGGACTTGCGGAATGCATATCATCTAGTGAGGATAAGGGAGGGGGACGAATGGAAGACTGCATTCAACACACCCACAGGCCACTACGAGTACCTAGTGGTTCCCTTCGGGCTTACCAATGCTCCTGCTGTTTTTCAAGCCTTGGTTAATGACGTGCTCAGAGACTTCCTGAATATTTTCGTTTTTGTGTACCTGGACGACATTTTAGTTTTTTCCCGTTCTCTGGAGGAGCACAGATTGCACGTTCGACAAGTCTTGCAGAGACTCCTCGAAAACAAACTTTATGTCAAAGCCGAGAAGTGTGAATTCCACCAAGAATCTGTGTCTTTCCTTGGCTTTATCATCGCCCCTTCCAGCCTTCAGATGGAGCCATCTAAGTTAACTGCTGTCACCGACTGGCCCACACCCACCACAAGACGAGACCTCCAGCGGTTCTTGGGGTTTGCCAATTTTTATAGGCGCTTCATTAGAAATTACAGCTCCGTGGCGGCGCCTCTCACCTTGTTAACCTCCACCAAAGCTCCTTTTCTCTGGAACAAGCAGGCTGAGGACGCATTCACCAACCTAAAACATAGGTTCACATCTGCACCCATATTAATCATCCCGGATCCGTCCCTCCAGTTCGTGGTGGAGGTGGACGCCTCCGAGTCAGGAATTGGGGCTGTCTTGTCCCAAAGATCACTAAAGGACAACAAGTTGCACCCTTGCTCCTTCTTCTCCCGTCGTCTCTCCCCTGCTGAGAAGAATTATAACATAGGAGATCGGGAACTGTTGGCAGTTAAACTTGCTCTGGATGAGTGGAGGCACTGGCTGGAGGGAACTGCCTCTCCATTTGTGGTCTGGACCGACCATAAGAACTTGGAATATCTCAGGTCAGCCAAGAGACTTAACGCCCGTCAAGCCAGGTGGAGCCTGTTCTTTTCTCGTTTTGATTTCGTGCTCTCGTATCGCCCTGGCTCCAAAAACATAAAGCCTGATGCCCTGTCTCGACAGTTTTCCATGCCCCAAGACCCATCACCAAGTGAGACAATTCTGCCTCCTCGTTGCCTGGTGGCGGCCGCGCTCCTGGATATTGAAACGCAGGTGAAGAAGGCACTTAATCGGGAACCAGGTCCAAGCAACGCTCCTCCCGGCCTCCTCTTTGTCCCAGCGTCCGTCCGATCCCAGGTGCTGGAATGGGGACACAGCTCTCGAATTGCCTGTCACCCGGGGAGAGCCCGCACCCTATCCCTCCTTCAGCAAAGGTTCTGGTGGCCATCTATGAAGGCGGATGTTCAAGGGTTTGTGACAGCCTGTGACACCTGCATTAGGAACAAGTCGACCAACAAACCTCCCGCTGGCTTCCTAAAACCTCTCCCAGCTCCTCACCGACCTTGGTCTCATATCACCCTGGATTTTGTTACTGGCCTCCCCAATTCTGATGGCAATACCTGTATACTGACCATAGTTGACCGCTTCTCCAAGTCTGCCCATTGCGTTCCCTTGCCAAAGCTCCCGTCAGCCAAGGAAACGGCTGAGTTGATGATCCTCCACGTCTTCCGTCTGCATGGCCTCCCCTCCGACATTGTCTCCGACCGTGGCCCCCAGTTCTCAGCAGAGTTCTGGAAGGCATTTTGCAGGTTAATTGGAGCAACAGCAAGCCTATCCTCTGGTTATCACCCTCAGTCAAACGGACAGACAGAGAGATTGAACCAGGAACTGGAAAAGGCCCTAAGGTGCATGGCCTCACGAGATGCAACTACGTGGAGTAGGACACTCCCCTGGATTGAGTATGCGCACAACTCTCTACCAACCTCTGCCACAGGCCTCTCACCCTTCCATTGCTGCTTGGGCTATCAGCCACCACTGTTCCCATCCCAAGAAGAGGAAGTAAACGTACCTTCAGCTCTGTCTTTTGTTCGCCGCTGCAAGAGAGTTTGGTCCCAGGCCAGAACCCGTCTCCTACGCACCATCTGCACCTTCAAACGGCAAGCTGACCGACGCCGCTCGGCAGCCCCCAGGTACAGAGTGGGTCAGAGGGTGATGCTGTCCACCCGAGACATTCCCATCAAAACAACCTCCCACAAATTATCTCCCAGATTCATCGGACCATTCACGATCACCAAAGTAATTAACCCTGTTTCGGTCAGACTTTCCCTACCCCTCTCTATGCGCCGCATCAACCCGACATTTCATGTCTCGCAGCTCAGACGACTGGTTCCCAGCCCCCTATCCCTTCCCACCCGCCCTCCCCCTCCTCCTCAACTCATCGACGGGGGTGAGGTTTTTACAGTGCACAAACTGCTAAGAGCTCGACGCCGAGGGAGGGGCCTACAGTACCTCGTCGATTGGGAGGGTTATGGGCCAGAAGAAAGAAGTTGGGTCCCTGCCAGGTTCATTGTCGACCCAACTCTAATATCTGACTTCCACCGGCAACACCCAGAAGCACCAGCTAGGACGCCCGGTGGCGCCCATAGGGGGAGGGGTACTGTAACAGTACGCCATGTCACGCCCTCCGCTCTAACCAAGCCATGATCACCTGCAACTCCTCTCCACATTCCATCCCACGGCTTCTGTTTTGCCGCCTCATTCACCGGCATGAGCACACCTGCTCTGCATCTCATTCGTCACTTTCTTCCTATTTAAACCAGCCACAAACAACCATCCAGTGCCGAATTATTGCGTGCCACAAGCCTAGTGTTTTTTGTGTCTAGTGTTCTGTGAAAATAATACCTTTTACCTTTTTCATGTTATTGACCCTTTTTTCTCTTCTGGTTACACCCTTAGAGTTGGAACTGTTCACTACATTGATTGATAACCCGGCTTTGAACCTTTGCTTCTGTTTTTGACTCCGGCCCGGCCTTTATCCTCAGGATTGTTGAATCTCCAATCTCTCCCTCAAACTGCACATCGGATTTTACACGTGCACCACAGCCCTCACCTCTCCACACAGCCACGCTCACTCCTCTGCCGTGCTTGCTCAACCTGTGCATTCAGTGCTCTGTCTCTCATCCACCTCCACAACCAAGCCACGCCACAGCTCTTTTCAGACAGCACCCCAAGTACTGGTTTCTTTTGATCATCTCTCTCTCTCTGTTTCACCTCCTCATTTTGAAATAAACTCTGTTATATTTAATCCGACCTATTGTGTCTGCTTTTGGGTCCTCCAAGCCTGCCTCACACGGACCAGCCGTGACACTTATAATTATCCAGCATGAGGAGGTACACAATGGATTGAGTGGAAATTCATTGCAGGGCACAAACACACTCACACACACACACACACGCACGCGCGCACACACGCGCGCACACACACACACACACACACACACACACACACTCATATACTGTGTGGGATTTGTAAATACTAATTATGTCTCTCTGTATGTCTTTCAACTGTGGGAGAAAACTGGAGTACCCAGAGGAAACCCACCAGGCCGACAGATAACATGCAAACTTCACAAACACAAACTCAGGGAGACACCCTGGAGGTGTGAGGCCATAGTGCTAACCATTTCACAAACTGAAATCTGCCGAGGTTTCTAAAGCTGCTGCTCCATGTCACTGTCGCAGACTCCCCACGCAATCTCCAAAATATAATACCCCATTAATTATAAATACATTACTTATAATTTCATTGTGCTTTTGACTTACATAACAGGTCTGACCAACATACCCAACCCCAGATCATAACACTACCCCTGAAAGGCTTATTCCATCACTCTGGATCAGGGTAAAGCTGGACTCATCAGATCACATGAACCTTTACCATTGGTACACAGTCCATTCTTTATGCTCCCTAGCCAACTGAGCCCCTTTTTTATTATCATTAATAAGTGGTTTTCTTAAGGCCACGTGGCTGTTTGGTCCCAATGCCTTGAGCTCTACTGTTATGAGTTCTGTGTTAATTTCACCAAATGTTTAAGTGATCTCTAACCACATATCTTCCTTAAAAGTGATGGGTCACCACTAATTAGACCCTTCAGAAACAGGAACATCTTTGCCAGGACCACGGTAGTGTAGTATTCATAGTATTCTCCTTCACAGATTAGAAAAGGTAGTAGGAATTAAGGGAACTGCCCTCTTGTGGCTCAGATCCTACTTGACTGATCGTTATCAGTTTGTAGATTTAGATGGTGACCATTCCTCATGTTCTCAAGTGGAGTTTGGTGTCCCACAGGGTTCAGTTTTAGGCCCACTGCTTTTTTCCCTTTACATGCTTCCTCTGGGCAACATAATTCGTAAACATGGTATTAGTTTTCATTGTTATGCTGATGACACACAGTTATACGTCTCAGCGAAACCAGATGAGAAACAGTTTGCTAAAATTGAGCAGTGTGTGCAGGACATACGAGATTGGATGTTAATTAATTTTCTTCTGCTTAATCCTGATAAGATTTCCATTAAGACTGTCCTATCATCGATTGATGCTCTGGGGACCTGTGACTTCAGTTGTTCGATAGCTCAGGACTGGAATTTCCTACAGTCTACCTGAGCCTCCAGGAACAAACTGGACTCCTTTTAATTTGAATTTTAACACGTCTCCTTTTATACTGAACTTCCAGTCCTACACAGTATGGGTGCAGATCAATCCCTGCTCTCCGTTATCACCCAGATGAGGATGGGTTCCCTGTTGAGTCTGGTTCCTCTCAAGGTTTCTTCCTATTACCATCTCAGGGAGTGTAACATCTGTACCACCACAGCACGGAAATAAGATCTGGCTCACCGGATTACTGAGTCGACTCTTTATCCCCACCTAGTGTGTCTACGTATGTATTGTCTACACGTTAACACTAATGAAGAGCACCTGTGTTCCCCCCGTGTGTCTACCTATATATTCCGGTCGAACCCGTAGCACCTTGTCTGTTCTCTGTTGTGCACCTTCAGTATATTTTTTAGATGTTTGATCTTCGCACCAAGTCTCTTCTCTATTTCCCCCAGGACTGAGAGGTGTCTGCAGGTGTGGTTTTGTTTCTGCGGCAAGGAGTCATCACTCCGGACCAAGTCCGCTGACCTAAGAACCTCTTTAGTTTTGTTTACCTTTTGTTTTCCCGCCTGCAGACCCCAGAGGGGGAAAAGCTGATTAGGACTTTTGTGTTGTTGATTTTTTGTTATATTTCAAAGGAAGAAATAAAAGCACGTAAAACAAATGGAACCTGCGTCTGCGTCCGCTTCCTGCGAAATAGACATGACGGGGAGTTTTTCCCTCAGCACCGTCGCCCTCGACTCGTTCATCAGGGACAGTCTTAGCATTTTGATTCATACAAATTTCATACAAACATAAATAATTCTTTTGATTGTGTAAAGCTGCTTTGCGATGATGTCAATTGTTAAAAGCGCTAAACAAAATTTTAATTGAATTTAATTCAGTTGAATTCCTGGTGTCCTCACCCACTTCAGCACATGTCTGTCACCCACTCTGGACCCATACCAGGGATTTTATTGCCCTTTAGGCCCCCATTCCACTGAGCCGAATGTGTTCCCGTAATTAGGCAGATAACTTCGTTCTGACCGCTGTAGAGCTCCATACAGGACAGTAACAGCTGCTTACAGCATTTTTGGGGTTCTGAATGAATTCTGCTGTGGTTAGAATTATTATTGGGAGGAAAATGTTTAAAGATTTTGGCTGCCTGCTCCCGACATTAGCGCCTCGTTAACGCCTTTGGTCACGTTGATTCATAAGCGCCGTTATCGAGTCATTATTCATTTTATGAATGTTAATGAAGTTCTTATTGGTTTTTATCACCTCCTCAAGTGTAGATAGAAGTAATGACAAAATTAACAAAGTAATATTTTATGAAACACAGTCATGATTAAACATTATTAAGAGATAAATTAGATGTTAAAGACCAATGCACAATAAAAATATTTGAATCTAAGATGTCTGTGGTTTGATCATTCCTGTTAATTTCATAATAAATTATGACAAATTTACCATCTAATTTTATTCCTAAAATATGTGCCAACTTTTCAGAAAAGCTTGGAGTGTGATCATGGCATGAGAATTGCACATGCACACAACGCCCCCAGCACCAACACACCACACACACTACACACACTACACACACACGCCAAACACCTTACACTGCATTAGAACAGAGAAAATTACAATATCTGCATTGAGTTTAATCAAACAAAAAAACATCACATTCATTATGTAATAGAAATAAATGGAGAAAGCACAGTCAAATAAACATCATTATTTATACAAAAGATGAAAAGAAAAGAAAAGAAAAAGAAAGATCTCGAATATATGTGTGATTGTGAGTCTCTCTCTCTCTCTCGTGTGTATTCAATTCAATTCAATTCAATTTTATTTATATAGCGCTTTTAACAATTGACATTGTCGCAAAGCAGCTTTACACAATAAAAAGAAGTAAGTTTTTATGCAATGTGTATGAATCAAAATGATAAGATTGTCCCTGATGAGCAAGCCGAGGGCGACGGTGGCAAGGAAAAACTCCCTGAGATGGTAATAGGAAGAAACCTTGAGAGGAACCAGACTCAACAGGGAACCCATCCTCATCTGGGTGATAACGGAGAGCAGAGAATGATCAGCATAATAATGTGTACTGGAAGTTCAGTGTAACAGGAGATGTGTTAAAATTAAAAGGAGTCCAGTTTGTTCCCGGAGGCTCAGGTAGACTGTAGGAGATTCCAGTCCTGAGCTATCGAACAACTGAAGTCACAGGTCCCCAGAGCATCAATCGATGATAGGACAGTCTTCATGGAAACCATCCCCAGCCACCAAGCGCATCCAGGCAGACCACACGGGGCATCCATGTGACGGGATCTCCAACCAGAAGCAGGACTCCAGGACGGGTTAGACGGCTTCAGAGGGCAGAGGGGTCTGGATCACTGGCAACTCAGGAGCGAACATGTATAGCTCGACAGAGAGACAGAGAGAGGGAAAGGAGAGAGGGAGAGAGAGAGAGAGCAGAAAAGGAGAGAACAGAAAATAAGGAGAATGGCAGTTAGGTATGGTCACAGTCAACATGTATAAGGTGAATGTATATTAGTGCAAAGTGCAAGCAGGGACTCCGGCAGGACTAACTATAACAGCATAACTAAAGGGAGGAGCCAGAAGGAAACACAAACATGAGGGGGAACTGAGATGTAAAGCAACCAATCACCTCACCGTCAACAAACCTGAGTGAACAATGAGAGTGGGGAGGACAGCATCTAAACATAGCAGTTCACCAGAATACTCTACGTCCATGAGTCCCCAGATCTGCTCCTTTACCTAAGGCTCATCTATTTACAAACATGCTTGGCTAAATAAATAGGTTTTTAGCCTAGACTTAAACACTGAGACTGTGTCTGAGTCCCGAACATTAACAGGAAGACTATTCCATAACTTTGGGGCTTTGTAAGAAAAAGCTCCGCCCCCTGCTGTAGTTTTAATAATGCGTGGTACTGACAGGCAGCCTGCATCCTTTGATGGAAGTAGGCGTGGCGGATCGTAAGACACTAACAGTTCACTCAAATACTGTGGCGCGAGACCATTTAGTGCTTTAAATGTCAAAAGTAGTATCTTGAAATCGATGCGAAATTTCACAGGGAGCCAATGCAGTGTAGATAAGATAGGGTGATGTGCTCGTATCTTCTGGTTCTAGTGAGGACTCTCGCTGCTGCATTCTGAACTAACTGAAGCTTGTTTATACACCTAGTTGAACAACCAGACAGTAAGGCGTTACAATAATCCAACCTAGAGGTGATAAAAGCATGAACTAGTTTTTCTGCATCATTTAGTGACAATATGTTTCTTATCTTGGCAATATTTCTAAGGTGAAAGAAAGCTATCCTGGTGATATTATCTACATGAGCTTCAAATGAAAGGCTGGAATCTATAATCACACCAAGGTTTTTTACTGTTGCACTTGATGGAACAGAAAGGCCATCTAAAGTTACAGTCTGATCAGAAAGCTTACTTCTAGCTACTTGTGGTCCTATGACCAGAACTTCTGTCTCATCAGGATTAAGCAGAAGAAAATTAATTAACATCCAATCTCGTATGTCCTGCACACACTGCTCAATTTTAGCAAACTGGTTTTTCTCATCTGGTTTTGCTGAGACATATAATTGTGTGTCATCAGCATAACAATGAAAACTATTACCATGTTTACGAATAATGTTGCCCAGAGGAAGCATGTAAAGGGAAAAAAGCAGTGGGCCTAAAACTGAGCCCTGTGGAACACCAAACTCCACTTGAGAACATGAGGAATGATCACCATCTAAATCTACAAACTGATAACGATCAGTCAAGTAGGATCTGAGCCACAAGAGGGCAGTTCCCTTAATTCCAACTACCTTTTCTAATCTGTGAAGGAGAATACTATGATCAATGGTGTCAAAAGCTGCACTGAGGTCCAGTAACACAAGTATAGTGACGCAACCCTGATCAGAGGCCCATAGGAGGTCGTTTACTACTTTAACAAGTGCTGTCTCTGTGCTGTGATGAGGCCTAAATCCTGACTGATACAGTTCATTTATGCTATTTCTGTGTAGATGTGAACATAGCTGCTGTGATACTACCTTTTCCAAAATCTTGGAGATAAACGGAAGGTTTGATATCGGCCTGTAATTAGAAAGCAGACAGGGGTCAAGGTCAGGTTTCTTGATTAGCGGTTTAATAACGGCTAATTTAAAGGAGTGAACAGTTAATTACTTTCAACAGGGGTTCTATTATTGCTGGTACTATCTGTTTGAGAAAATGTGTCGGTATAGGATCTAATATACAGGTTGACGATTTTGAAGAAGAGATGAGTGAAATTAGTTCTCTTGCTTCAAGGGGAGTGAAGTATTCTAAGTTCTGATGTGATGTGGTTAGATCATCTGAATTATTTAAATTGTCTGGTTTCAAAGCCTGAATTTTTTGCCTAATATTTATGATTTTATTATTGAAAAAGTTCATGAAATCCTCACTACTGCATGATGTGTGGTCATTATACCAAGGAGCGAGTTTCTTATCTCTAATCATTTTCCTTTTAACTGGAGCGATATTATCTAAGCTATAACGAAGTTATATGGGTGTGTGGTGTATGGGTGTGTGATTTTTTTCTTAATCATGTTTATTAGCTATTGAGTGTCTTATGAATATTTAAAGTGCTACAAGACTAAACTTAATGCAATGTTAATATAATAATAATAATAATAATAATAATAATAATAATAATAATAATAATAATAATATAGCAGGTGAATTGTGTGTGATAAATGTCTTCGTGTAGCTAAAGTTCAGTTTTGCCAATAATTTTTTTTGTCTTTGTGTTTTTATAAATGAAACGATATTGTAGCAGCCCAGAAAACACATCATGTATCCCCCCCCCCCCTCCAAAGCTCTTCAGGTGTTTTTTTCTTATTTAAATAATAATTGTCCTGCTTTTTATTGTTTTGTCCATTTTTGACTCCTTTTAATTTAAATTTTAACACATCTCCTGTTACACTGAACTTCCAGTACACATTATTATGCTGATCATTCTCTGCTATCCGTTATCACCCAGATGAGGATGGGTTCCCTGGTGAGTCTGGTTCCTCTCAAGGTTTCTTCCTATTACCATCTCAGGGAGGTTTTCCTTGCCACCGTCGCCCTCGGCTTGCTCATCAGGGACAATCTTACCATTTTGATTCACACACACATTGCATACAAACTGACTTCTTTTTATTGTGTAAAGCTGCTTTGCGACAATGTCAATTGTTAAAAGCGCTATATAAATAAAATTGAATTGACTTGTCCAGTATTGAATCATTTTTGGAGTATGCTCACATTACACACTTCGACGATATCAACAGCTTGATTTCAGTCATTTAAGTCATGAAGAGCGACAGCTTTTGCAAACATGTGAAATATAAAATCAATAATAATACCCCAGAAAAACAGGTGAAGGCCATTTGTCTGGCCTCTTTAGTTTCACTAAACTGAAACATATACTAGATAAATAAACGCTGCCTTTTGCATAGTGATGTGTGCGCGATGTGAGCAGCATTATTTCAGTCATAATGTACTCAGATTCAAATGATTCATTATTATTAATATCAGTCATTATCATATTGCTAACACCTCCGTAATAGTCTGTAGTCATTAGTACTGTGTTTTTTGACTGTAGTGTCGTTACTGGTTTCATCATCATTTATTTAGGGCTCAGTAGAACTTTGTTGGTTTCCTTAACGGCTGATTATTGAAGTGTAATTGTGTAAAACATCCCTATTGCTCCGTCTAAATGCGCCGTAGAGCCGTTTTCATGCCCTTGTGAATTAGTTTACTGCACATCATTAGCAGCTCAATGGGGGGTTGCTACGCGTGAAGAATTTACCCGCACTGGTAGCAACCGCGAGCACTTCTGCATCTTTTATGCGGATTGCGGTTTTAACTTTGTCATTTCTCACACTGTTGGTTGTGGAATAATAAAGTTATTTTTTAATAATGCTTGTGTGGTTTAATTGTTGGGGTGTTAGACTAACTTGTTTCTAGTGGAAAACACTCACTTGAACCTACTGTACATCAGTGGGCTACAGTGGGAGACAACTTCCCTTTTTGAGTCGATGAAAGGTTGGACTAAGTCAACGTTAGAGAAATATAATTAACTGAGCCCACAAACTATATTACTTGAACTGACTTAATTATTTAAATTACTAGTTGAGCGAACTGACGCGGGACAACTAAACAGCAATATGAAATATTTCGTTTGGCTACCAAACTTCTCTAAACAAACGTTTATAGTGTAGTCTATATGCACTTCTTTAAGCTGCACATTATAATATTTGCACTGTATATAAACTACTATTTGCACTGGTAGATGTTAAACTGCATTCTAGTACCTGTACTATGAAATTACAATAAAGTTGTATCTACAGTTTCTATCTGTCTACATAAAGCTCATTAAAGATGCTGGTTTGCTGATCAGAAGGCTGAGGCCTGTTCGCCCGTTTGCTGCACTTCTCGTTCTTTAGAATTGACATAAAACCACATAAGAGTGGAAAATGTGTGTGCGCGCACTGCACGCTTTAAAGGTGGCGTGTTATTTCCTTTTTTCTAAGGAGGATGTGACTCAGTAAGAGTTTTCAATGTGTTTCTTCACAGGTAAAGAAACATTTTCTACCCCAAAAACCTGGAGAAAGAAAGAAAAATACAGAGCCAAACACACTGTCCTCATTATTAACATTCATATCTTCTCCATTTTTTAAATATAACAAATGGGGGGGGTTGGGCTAGATTTAAAGCTATTAATTGTCCAGTCAGTCTGTCTTCCCTTTCACTTATACAGTAGTACATTAGGTGGGCTGGACTGGGTGGACTGCAAGTACAAGGTAGCAATGCTGAAAAAGATTTATTTACAGAGGAGCGTGGCTCAGCATTAGAGAGGGTGTGAGAAACTCCTCAAACATTGAGAAAAGCTTAGGTGGCGTTGTGGCGTCTCTGCCTTGAAAGCAGACAGTTGAAGTGGTTTGGGAACCTGATTGGGATGAGCCTAGGATTCAGACTGAAAAAAAAAAAAAAAAACCTAAACACAGACTTTTATACACATGATGATTTAGTTTTTTCAGCTCTGGAATGGGATTTTCTCAATATTCTGTATCATCTGTGAGCTTTGTTGTGGTTTTCATTGTGTATTTCATGTGCATGGAGTGAGTGTTGTTTCTCTTCAAACAGACCATAACCACATCCTCCTTTACAATGTATGAGCTCTCATGTGAAGACGCTACCATGTGAAACGTTGTTTGCTAACCTACTTACTGCTCATCAGTAAGTGAAATGCCATATTCTAGCCAAAATCCGCTTTCTATCTACTGAAACGTTCATCTATATCTGTCTTTTTATCCATCCATGTTGGCATATTCCTGTTATTGCACCAACCCTAGACTACACCCAGAAGACTAGCACAAAGTATTTGAGAAATATCGTGCATAATATTGAAGATGCTTCCTCTAAGCAGAAGTAATTTGTACCTATTCTATGTGAATAAACCCTTTAACACTAAAATCATGGATTTAGCTAAAAGAAAGTTTGCTAGGTTTTTTGTGTGTGTGTGTCTATTTAACAACAGCTTTGACCAAAACACTTCAGAACACAATATAGTTTCCTCAGTCCCATTCCACTTGTTCTCCTGATATGTTTCAGTTGATTTTCCTACAAGCTAACTGAGCTAGAAAGGCCTCCTTCCTCATTCTGACAACCCCTGTGTCGTTACCCCTGGTGTCCCCCACTGGCTTTGAGGATTGCCACGATGAAAGGCACCAACAACCTTATGGTCACCGCTACATTATGATCAGCTTCCTCAGCAGTGAAGGCCTGAGATACCAGGAGCTCTGTTGGGAATGCAGCAATGGACATCAATGTGTTCATGATTAGGAGTCGATGGCTGTGTATTAGATCCAACACACGATGGGTTAGAGGTGATTTTAGCACAACCTGCCCTCATACTGTAATGTTTTGGGAGGTGAGAGGAAGCTGAAGTGTTATTACCAATTGGTTTCCTAAAAGTTGCATTACACAGGAAACATTGTGACTTGGGTGTACTGAGCGTTAACCTTTCCCAAAACTGCAGAACCAGAAACTAAAGCATGTACAAATTATTATTTTTCTATACAGTATATTACAGGGCAACACATGCTAAATGTTATCTTTATTTAACATTATGTGTCAAATAAGCAAAAGTATCTTTAGTTAATCAGTAAATAGTAAATACTAGACGGTCTGTGAAATCTCAGGTACATTTTAATATAAATGATTAAACTGAAAACAGACAGTGAATATACAGTACATCGCTTTACCCCTAAAACCCAGATGGCACAGACACGTGTCGACAACTCAGCCTAGGAAAATGAGGATTTAAAATAAAGTGCTCATATAGAAGCCTTACTGGTGTGTGTTAATGGAGAAGCTTCAGACTTCCAACTGTGTCTTTGGGTTTTTTCGGATATCCAAGTGGAACCTTGGATTACGAGCGTAATTCGCTCCGTAAGTGGACTCGTATTCCAAAACACTCGTAAACCAAAATTTTCCAAACCAAACTTAATGTAAACCAAAATGAATGAAAACTCAAATTATTCGTTCCACAGCCCCAAAAAAATAAATACATAATATAATTAATACAAAATATAAAATAAAAATAAAACAAATTAACCTGCAATTTACCTTTAAATCCCGACAGATAAGTGTTTCCGTTTGTGCGCGCAGGCGTGTATTTGTGTGTGTGTGTGTGTGTGTGTGTGTGTGTGTGTGTGTGTGTGTGGAATTAGCCCCTTCCTTGACCTCATCTTACACAGTAAAACACCTCCTCCCTCCCCCCACCTCGCTTTTAAAGTTTCACAACAAACATACACACACAACGGAAACACTGTTTTAACAGGAAAAAAAGAAATCTCTCTAATGACACACGCGTGAGCGCATACTGTACCAACGAAATCACTGCTGTAAAGTAAAAAAAAAATGAATCAGCACCTTACCTTTGAAAAGAATCGTGACAGAGCTGAGTTTCTGTGTGTGTGTGTGAAGCTGGGGAGGGGGGTGTAAAGGTGAGTGAGTGTGTGCATGTGTCGGTGTCAAATTACACGTGTGCACACACATAGGAGACACACTGAAACAGAGAGGGAGATGTTGATTATACCAGTAAGAGACGAGCATAAAAACACATGATCATGTGTAACTGTGCTTATTTCTCTGCCTGTGTGAGCCAGTTTCTAAGAATCAGTCAGTTTACTCACTCAACTAAAATTCAATTCATCATATTGCCTGTTTTTGTGCTGAACAAAGTCACTCTATACAGAACAATCCTGAGCCTCATATATGTTTATGAAAAAAAAAAACAGCAAAACAACTAATGGCTAAGAATGTTTAAGGGCTACAGATGATAACCCATGTGTTTGTTTTGGTGTTAGGCCTCTCGGTCACTGTGATTGACAGTGTGAGTGAAATGGACTCTGTTCACACTGATCTCCTGCACTCAGGTTCTGTCCCATGTTGCTCATTACATTACATGGAATAACACTGTCATTTCTATTCATTTTGTTAAATGTTGAACATCAGGTTTTTATTTTGTGTAACATTAAAATGAAGAAGAAGAAGAAGAATGTGAATAAATAGTAAAAATAAAAGTTTTTATTTATGGTTAGATGGGATTTATTATTTATTATTTATTATAACACATGCTAAAACGTCTATAAAGCAAAATGCAGAGCAATGTAAAACAGAATACTGAACAACATTAATGCTCCTGATTTATTAATACTTATTTACATGATTAATCTGTTACTAAAACCAAAACTATTTATCTTATAACTGATGTTGTTGTTTTCTGTGTCTGATCACACTACAGGCAACTACTGTAGTGATGAGGAGGAGCAGAGCGGACACGCCCACACCTCCAAACATCAACACCCTCACACACACACTCGATTCACCTGGTGAGAGAGAGAGAGAGAGAGATGGGATGAAATTATTAGGATGAAATGTTATGCAAAGTGTTATTTTATTGAATCTAAGTATAGATGAAACCGGTGTAGAATAAGATCAGACAACAAATAAGCTTATTTTGTCTCTCAGTGTCAGGGATAACCCCTAGAGGGCGCCAATGCCCCCTAAGACATTTTGTGTAGTTCTTTTAAGTTTCAGTTTCAATATTTCATTTCCCAGTTTGCAACTCGGTCAGGTGACATGGGCGCTCACCTGAACCGAGTTGATCATTAATCTCATTATAAAAGGTGTGTTTGAGTTCAAGTTAGTGTCTTGCATTTGTTACATTAAAGTTAAAAGTATGTGTCTCGTCTGTTTAATCGTGTTTTGGTTTATTTTACAGAAAAGTGTTTTATTTTTAGTTTTCCCTGCTTTTTCATTTATAAAATACAATCCATTCTGTGGAACATCTGCCTCTGCACTTATCCCTCGAACCCGCAAACGTGACACTCAGAGGCGTTTGTCTTATCTGCAAACCTCGACAGCAGACTTTCTCACGAGATCCTTCACATGAGACAAAAGACTACATTCCTTAAAATTCCAATTCTTGGAGAACGTAGTGTGAGAAACTGAATGTATAAATGCTTCTATATGTGTTAGGAACCTCCACCAGAGGTCACTGTTCATGTCTGTGTAGTTCTTGTTGGTTGACTCAGTTTCCCAGAATGCACCTCAGTCAGGTGATGAGTGCTCACCTGAACTGAGGTGGCTCAGTAGAGCTTCTATAAATAGCAGTTTGTTCTGGGAAACTGGTTCGAGTATTGTTTGGTTTGTTTGTTTGTTTGTTTGTTGGTTGGTTGGTGTTTTGTTTGTTTGTTGGTGTTTGTTTGTTGGTTGAATGTTTGTTTGTATTACCGTCATGTGGGCATTCCTTTTTGTTACTTTAAGTTTATATTTTGTTTATGTTTTGTAACCTTTGTTTTCAGAGGGCTCTAGTTTTGTTTTCTGTATATTCCTTGTGTCTGTGGATTCATGGAGCTGCTCTGTTCAGTGTGTAGTTACGCTGTGTCTCCTTTTGTGTCCTGTGTAAGTACTGTTCTGTCTTCTGGTTTATTCCCTTGTATGTGTAGCCACATGAGGGCTTAGCCATTAGTAGGCCTTGACGGCTAGTAGGGTTAGCACCTAGTAGGGTTAGCCTCCAGTAGGCTAGCCTCTAGTGGGATTGACTGCTAGTGGTTCTGGTCACTAGTAGGTTAGCCGCTAGTTTGGTATAGCCCCATGTGTGTCCTGCCTTTTGTCTTCCGGTCCCCTAGGTCAGTACTAACCCAGTTAGCCACTAACCCATTAGATACTAACCCGGTTAGGTCAGCATCCAGTGTCTCAGTATTCCATGTAGCTACTAACCTCACTAACCACGCGACCCGAACTCTTTGAAAAGGACTCTTCTAAAAACGATAAGACCGTGTTTGTTTTCTTGCTTTTTTTTAAAAGACTGATATTTTCCCTTGTTGTATTCCCTGTTTCCGTGTCTCCGTGTTTTAGTGTGCCTCTGTGTCTCCCGTGATCCCAGTCTGTTTAAAACCCCCGTTCTTATGCACTCCCGTTTTCTCCCCTGCCAGCTCCGCGTTGTTTTCTATTTATTTATTAATTTCTGTTTTGCTTTTGGTTTCTGCTTATTCCCGTGTTTGATTTCCAGTGTTGTGTATACTATTTTGGTTGAACCCCGTGTTTTGTTTTCACCTGATTTTGTAAATAAATTGCCCTGCCGGGCCACATCAGTGACTTCCATGTGTGAGTTCCGTTGGTGCGTGACAACATGCATATTTAACTGTGAATTGTGTAGCGTCTTACCTGTGTTCCCCTCTCTCTCTCTATCTCCTGGTGGATATTGGGTCGAAAATGTTTCTTCTTTATCTGAATAGAATTAAAGCATTCTTACTGAGTCATGTTATTTCATGTTATTATTGTGTGTGTGTGTGTGTGTGTGTGTGTGTGTGTGCCCACATTTCCCTTTCCTGTGTGCATATGTAAATTCTGAATGAGGAAGAAAGCTTTTTTGTTGCATATGCATTAAAGTAAAGCTAATGTGCAAATGGGACTCGAATCATGACCTTCTGATCAGTAACCCAGAGCCTGTAATGAGTTTCTGCTTTTGCAAATATTAAATACAGCCTAAAACTTTAAAGTCATTGGTAAGCTCCTGCGCTATTAAGAGAATGAAACAATTAATACATGCTGTTATAATAATTAATTCATACATGCAGTTATTGGAAACTAATCAACTTGGATGAACTCAGAGACTCCGCTTTTGCATGACGTTACATCACACCACCAGGTTGTACCAGCACATCCACAACTATTTTTCTTCTTTATATTAACAAATAAATGTGCTCACTGAAGCTGCTCAAAAGTCCATGTGATATTATGGGTCATGTGACCTCCTCTGATTGGGTGACGTGTTCTTTATCCCATGCACAGCCTTTATCACTGGACGTTTATCTTGTATCTACTTTTTTATTTATATGCAATATAACATAATAATAAAATAACGTACACAGACCTTCAAACTGTAGTCTGGTTGCTCTGCCGAAATGCATCTGAGCAGGCTCGGCTGTAATTCCGCAGAAATACAGCCCCAGATCTTCCTCCGTGAGGTTGTTGATGGTGAAGGTAGCTGTGGTTATCTCACTGTCTGGCCTGAGGACAAATCGATGCTCATCCTTGCTGTAATAAACAGGGAGGCTTTTTACAGTGCGGGTTTTCTGTGCTGAGATCAGGAGGGTTAAGGTGTAGAAACTCAGTCGATACCAGGCCACCTCCTCATGATCTGTGATGTCACACTGCAGTGAAACGCTGCCCTTCTCATGGACAGTCAAAAGTGTGTATGGCGATGTTAAATTTAGCTGAGACAAATCTGAAAAAAATAACAAGCATCGTAAATACATAGTTTGATTAAATACGATCAGGGCACAGTTTCACCTTCATCTCCTGAAGTGTTTAGAGTCTGAGGTTTTCCTTTAGTTTAACACTGATGATTCAATGCTAATGGAAATCAAATGAAACTTCAATGTATCTATTTTTGCACTTTAAGGAAACTTTCCTCTGATCAGACTAAACATAAACAGAACTCTTTGGTAAAAATCCGACATGTCATGGTTGAAGATGAAAGGGTTTGGTGTGTATGAGGTCCAGAACACCAGACATACAGTATAGAACAGTGATGGAGCATGACATGGACCTGCTTATGAGAGAAATGTAGCATATACAAGGAGAATTGAATTTCATCAACCAAGATTAAGATTTTAACAAGATGACACACTAAATGTAGAGTAACATCACCCCAGAGAGGCCTTCCATGGCCAAGCCAACCTTCTCACAAGGATCTTATGGGAAATTTAAGTTGGAGTCATCAGAGGGATTCTAGTGAACCTGAGGAACTGAAGGTTCTGTGCGAAGTGGAGTACATCCAACAAAAGTCCACATGTGGAGAAGCTGCTTATTTCTTAGACAGACTTTTGATCATGCTTATAAAATGTTTTATATATTGTTTTAGAAAATCTATAAATCTAGTGTCAAAGTCTCCAAAAGTGTTTGAATACTTGAGTTGCTCATCAATTAATAAACAACAACATTCTTAAAATAACCCAAAGGTTTGCCTTTGTTACAGTTTCATACAATGTCTCCTTTCTATATTTTGGAATCTTTTCTAAAATATTCTAAAAGATAAAAATGAGAGGTGGTATGAAGTTGAAACAAAGGGAAACTTTTTGTTTATTTTATGAATGTTGTTTCAGTTAAACCTTGGATTGCGAGCATAATTCGTTCCCAGACGTACATCAAAGTGAATTTCCTTATGGGAAATAATGGAAACTCGGATGATATGTTCCACAACCCAAAAGTGAGAGATGATTACACACAATCCCACCTTGCAAGAGAGAGAAGAACCATTGGCTCAGTTGTAATCATGTGACGCTTGGAAGACAAATAGCATGCGTACTACACATATATATTGTTTGACGGTGAAGTGATTGGTCGCTTTACATCTCAGTTCCCCCTCATGTCTGTGTTTCCTTCTGGCTCCTCCCTTTTAGTAATGATGTCATAGTTAGTCCTGCCGGAGTCGCTGCTTGCATTCTACACTAATATACATTCACCTTATACATGTTGACTGTGACCAGACCTAACTGTTATCTCTCCTTCTCTCTCTCTCTCTCTCTGTCGAGCTACACACGTCTCTCCTGAGCTGCAGTGATCCAGACCCCCTCTGTCCTCTGGACCTGTCTGACTCGTCCTGGTGTCCCTCTTCTGGTTGGAGATCTGGTCACATGGAGCCCCGTGTGGTCTGTCTGGGACGCGTGTGGTGACTGGGGACGGTTCCACTTCACCATGAAGACGCTCCTGTCCTCGGCTGATGCCTGATAGATCCTGATAGTTCAGAACTGGAGTTTTCTACAGTCTACCTGAGCCTCCAGGAACAAACTGGACTCCATATGAACTTAAACACGTCTCCTGTTCTACTGAACTTCCAGCCTCCTAACACACAGTATGAGTGCAGATCAAATCCCTGCTCTCCGTTATCACCCAGATGAGGATGGGTTCCCTGGTGAGTCTGGTTCCTCTCAAGGTTCCTTCCTGTTACCATCTCAGGGAGTTTTTCCCTCAGCACCGTCACCCTCGGCTCGTTCATCAGGGACCATCTCACACACACTCACACACACTCACATCTCACACACACTTCTGTAATTCTTTTGATTGTGTAAAGCTGCTTTGAGACAATTTCACAATACAAATATAATTGTATATAACGCTATAAAAATAAAATTGAATTGAATATCAAGACCTCGCTCATTTATAAAATTTACATTTATTTAAAACATTTTTCTGGTCTTGCAAAATGCTTGCAGACTGAGTTACTCACAATCCAGTGTTCCAGTGTATTTATTAATTGTTGCTGTTGTTGATATTTCGGCTGCTCCCAGAAAGCGATCGCTACAGTGGACCATGTATTTATTAATTGATGATCAATGAAAAAAATCACCATAGATTTTTTTCTGTGATTAATAATTTCTTAGTTTTAAAATAAAAGTACATTATATCCTTAAAGTTCATACGGCTTACACACGTGGACAAAATTGTTGGTACCCTTCGGTCAATGAAAGAAAAACTCACTATGGTCACAGAAATAACTTTAATCTGACAAAAGTAATAATAAATAAGACTTCTATGAATGTTAACCAATGAAAGTCAGACATTGCTTTTCAACCATGCTTCAACGGAATTATAAAAAATAATGAACTCATGGAACAGACCTGAACAAAAATGATGGTACCCCTAACTTAATAGTTTGTTGCACAACCTTTTGAGGCAATCACTGCAATCAAACGATTCCTGTAACTGTCACTGAGACTTCTGCGCCTCTCTGCAGGTATTTCGGCCCACTCCTCATGAGCAAGCTGCTCCAGTTGTTTCCGGTTTGAAGGGGGCCTTTTCCAGACAGCATGTTTCAGCTCCTTCCAGAGATGCTCAATAGGATTGAGGTCAGGGCTCATAGAAGGCCACTTTAGAATAGTCCAATGTTTTCCTCTTAGCCATTCTTGGGTGTTTTTAGCTGTGTGTTTTGGGTCATTGTCCTGTTGCAAGACCCATGACCTGCGACTGAGACCCAGCTTTCTGACACTGGCCAGCACATTTCTCTCTAGAATCCCTTGATAGTCTTGAGATTTCATTGTACCCTGCACAGATTCAAGACACCCTGTGCCAGATGCAGCAAAGCAGCCCCAGAACATAACAGAGCCTCCTCCATGTTTCACAGTAGGGACAGTGTTCTTTTCTTCATATGCTTCATTTTTCCGTCTGTGAACATAGAGCTGATGTGCCTTGGCAAAAAGTTCCATTTGTGTCTCATCTGTCCATAGGACAATCTCCCAGAAGTCAACATGTAGTTTGGCATATTCCAGTCTGGCTTTTTTTATGATGTGTTTTCAACAATGGTGTCCTCCTTGGTCGTCTCCCATGTAGTCCACTTTGGCTGAAACAACGACGGATGGTGCGATCTGACACTGATGTTTCTTGAGCATGAAGTTCACCTTGGATCTCTTTAGAAGTCTTTCTGGGCTTTTGTCCTACCATTCAGATTATCCGTCTCTTTGATTTGTCATGAATTTTCCTCGTGCGTCCACGTCCAGGCAGGTTGGCTACAGTCCCATGGATCTTACATTTCTGAATAATATGTGCAACTGTAGTCACAGGAACATCTCGCTGCTTGGAAATGGTCTTATAGCCTTTACCTTTAACATGCTTGTCTATCATTTTCTTTCGAATCTCCTGAGACAACTCTTTCCTTCGCTTCCTCTGGTCCATGTTGAGTGTGGTACATACCATGTCACCAAACAACACAGTGACGACCTGGAGCCCTATATATAGGCCCACTGACTCATTACAAGATTGTAGACACCTGTGATGCTAATTAGTGGACACACCTTGAATTAACACGTCCCTCTGGTCACATTATTTTCAGTATTTTCTAGGGGTACCAACAATTTTGTCCAGGTCTGTTCCATGAGTTTATTTTTTTAAATAATTCAATTGAAGCATGGTTGAAAAGCAATGTCTGACTTTCACTGGTTAACATTCATAGAATTTTTTTTAATTATTACTTTTGTCAGATTAAAGTTATTTCTGTGACCATTGTGAGTTTTTCTTCCATTGATCGAAGGGTACCAACAATTTTGTCCACGTGTGTATACTGTAATTGTGGAATGTAAATTTGTTTATACAATGCTGTTTATCTAAATGTATTCATAATCAGTTCTATGAGTTATCATGACTATAAATATGAAATAAACATACCAGTAGTAACGGTGTATATATTGGCATACGACAGCAGAATGAAGAACAAGAGCGTTTCCATCTCGAGGTTTTAGAGCAAATGGCAGCTCTGTTCCAGTGCGCTCGCAGGTTCCAGATTGAAACCACATGACAGACAGGGCAAGATCTAACTTCCTCTCTGCATCAACACACACACACACACACACACACACACACACACACACACACACACACACACACACACACACACACACACACACATTTCCATCCCAAACAGCTGGATGCAGTACTGCATAGCTGTGTTTGTATGTTGTACCACCTGACAGCGTTTTGTACATTTAATGTGCACGTCCCCCCACACATTAATAATACATTGTCATTATAATGTTATTCCTGGTGCTTTCTAAAAGTAATTTCAGAATTTAAGTGCATTCCTAATATCCTGAAGCTGTCAGAAATTAAAAGTAAACGAAAACAAAATCAGAAAGTTTGAGAGAGAGAAAATCCACATTCTTTACTCAAGCCGCTGGAAGGCTTTTCTCATCGGACATCACTGAGCTCAGACCTGTGGAGAACCGACCTCCAGGCCGGCATCTTCCCCAGTGCCCGTGTCCATCAGGGTCAACATCAAGTTCTCAACATAATCTCCTTGATTTTCAATAAACTCTGTCCATCTTTCAACAAGCTTTTGTATCACATCAGAAGTGAATCTTGGTCCTCGTAGGGCTGCTGGTTTACACAGCTATCCGATCAGCTAAGCACATGGAAGTAGTCCAGTTACAGATCACAGATCATCTACGTTCTTCACTTCACCTAACAGTGGGTTTAATGTTCTGGATGATTTGCCTGATTCTTTACCAAACTCTTTCTGATTTTACAGAGATGATAAAAATATCAATCTTGATATCAATAGATTTTTGCCAATAGTGGTGAAGTAGATAAAAGAGCCTCATACAGTCTGCTAGATTCAGCAGGATGTGGTTTCATCTGTGCACATTACCAAACTGATATCAAGGTCACGGGGACAAAAATAACAAACCTGCTGAGGAATTAATGTTAGTGCTGTAGTTCACCACAGATTTCAGAGAATCAATAAGTTTTGGTTCACCATCACGGCCCCAGTGCCGACCTGGAGGTTTGGAAGTTTCCATCCCAAATAGCTGGATTTGATGAGAGATTCTTTCATTTAAATTAAATTAACAAACAATGCAATTTGTAAATGTTGCGTGCAGACTGGTTTGTTTGAATAAATATCAAGTCGATATTAAATGACAGACCTGTAATAGCACACAAACCTTGTTTTAAGGATTTTACTTAAAAGTGTAAAAATCTCACAGTCACTCTTAATGTTGTGGAGCATCAGTGAAGCAGGTCGGTTCCTGTTCTGACTTACGTTACAGGAACCATAACCAGTTATTTCCTCATCACTGACTGAGAAGCAGGTAGCTAGGCCTTTAGGGGCACCAGTGAGGATGGAGGACCAGTAACTTTACAGAGGTTAAACTATCCAAGGCGATGTCCGATGAAGTACTATGTCCGGGCCCCATCCCAATGCGACGTGCACACATACACTATATTGTCTGAAGTATTTGCTCGCCTGCCTTCACGTGCATATGAACATGAGGAACATCCCAGAAGCTGAAGCTGTTATACAGTGGCTGCAAAAGGCCAACATCATTGAACCCCATGGATTAAACAATATGGATTGGATGTTCAACTCAAGTTGAAATGCATGTGAATTTGCTTACTGTTAATGAAACTATCACAGATCAGGAGTTTGATATACTGTGTTTAACGGAAAGCTGGATAAAACCAAATGAGTGTGTTACAATAAATGAAGTCAGTCCTCCTGGATATTCACTCTCACTCTCTCGCTGTCAATCACTCTGTATAGGGCTTAGTGTGTACAGGGTGCCAGGAGGCCTGGAGACCCAGAGCACTAGGCAGGGTGCACCATGGGGGGGGGCAATCAATCACTGCTATGCACAAGCACACAGTCACACACTATGGGCAATTTGGAAATGTCTTTGGAACTGAGGTGGGTTTCAAACCCTCAACCCTGCAAGAGTGCATTCAGTTGTCTAATCAAGCTCTGTTGGATTGACCCCACAAAGCCTGATCAGATTGGTGATTTGACAACAAAATTAAAAAAACAGAAGCAGGAGTACAGTATGGCTCTGAGGGGGTGTAAATACTGCTTAGACGTCTTGACAGGGCAGATAAGTGCAATAAATTTGTGTTACGTGCCACTTCATTAGGTACACCTGTTCAACTGCTCAATAAAACAAATTAGCCAATCACATGGCAGCAAATCAATGCAGCCGGTCAGGATGAGCAGATGAGGTTTATCCTGAGCATCACAATGTGGAACAGGTGATTTAACATTAAAGGAATTAGATGTAAACAACGTGAAAGCATGAATCCATCCTGTCATGTATCAGTGGTTCAGGCTGGTGGTGGCAGTGTGTGTGTGTGTGTGTGTGTGTGTGTGTGTGTGTGTGTGTGTGTGTGTGTGTGTGTGTTGGCGTGCGGGGGTTGCTTGACACACTTTGAGTCCCTTGGAACCAACTGAGCCTGGTTTAAATGTTTTAAATGCCACAGCCTACCTGCTAATCCGCCATGTTAAAATAAAATGAAAGTAAAAAAATCTCAGACTGGTTTGTTGATCATGACAGTGAGATCACAGCACTCGAACAGCCTCCACAGTCACCAGATCTCACTCCAGTCACATAAAAACATATGGATTTGATTCAGTTTTACAACCTATTATCAATGACATAAACGTTCTGGAGTCCACAGGAACAGAAGGCCCGTCTGGTTTTGTGTCTGGCAGTATTGTCCAAATAACAGGAGATCATCTTGGTTTGCACTGAATTTTTGGATTTGTTGAATCTTTTCGAGCTCGGAATAGTTGAAGGTTTTGCGTAACTGAAAGGGAAGATTATCAAACTGTGTTCTGTGCAGATGATGTTATTTTTGAGACACACTTGGGACACGGTGAAGCTACACAGTACAAACCCAACACTACCTCATGTTTATGGTGTAAAGCCACATGTTTGCTGAACTTTCTGCAGTACTTCAGTACATCAGACAAGTTTTCTGTAGACGTAATGCATGATGTTTTAGAAGGCATTGCACAGTTTGAAGTCAAACTTGTATTGCGTTATGTACAAGCTGATTTTTTGACAGCAAAAGAGTTGGATGGAAGATTGTATTCATTTAATTATGGGTACATGGAGAGGAGAAATCGGCCTCCTGCTGTAAAACGTGATGATGAGAGCAATGATTTGGGCATAAAGGCAATACAGTGTTGGTATCCACTCCGTAATGTGCCACTCACTTTTGGTGACATTGTGCCCCAAGATGATGAACACTGGCAGCTACTATCACTGTTACTACAAATTATAAACATTGCATTTTCCCTGTTTAACTGAGGGCCTTACTGTGTATTTGAAACACTTAATTGCTGATCATCACATGTTTCCAGACAGAAACCTTCTGCCTAAGCATCACCTAATGATGCATCACCCTGGTGTATACGAAACATTGGGCCCATTGTTCACATGTGGTCAATGCAGTTTGAGTCAAAGCATCATTTTTTCAAGACACAGCAAAGGTGTTTTAAAAACAGGACTCTGACACTTGCAAAAAAACACCAGAATAGCAGAATAGTGTTTGACCAATTTCTTATAAACCTTTTGAAATGCAAATGTCTTATGTGTCTGATCATTTCTTTTGGTTTGTTGTACCTTACTGCAGTCTTGTTAACACTTAGCTGTCAATGCAGGTTTTATTTAAAAATTGTTGTCATAGAAAAAATTTCATAAAATATGAAAAGTCAAACTGTACATGTGTTTACGTAGCCACTTTGCCCATTTTGCAATTAAACATTTAAATGTTTACATCTGTGTAAAGATTTTTTATATACATTTTATTGAATTTCTTAATACATATTTTGCACCAAATAAAAACACTATGAATAACACTTAGAGTAATAAAGATAAAAAATAACACCAAATTTGTTAAGCAGACTTAAGCAAAGTGGTTTATCCTGAATGGCAACCACGCTAATTCTTTTCACCTGCTCTTTATTTTTCCACCCATCCCGAGGCATCTGGAGATCGTGCCAGCTTCAGTAGACAGAGGCGACCCTGCGATGTTCCCGAGGCATCCAGAGAAGGACCAACTCCAGCTGGATTCTTCTTCATGTTGGTTTGGAGCTACACATGCTGCTCCTGAGCTCCCAGTGATCCAGACCCCCATCTGCCCTCTGCACCTGCTGACTCGTCCCTGTGCTGAACTGGACTTTGTGTTAATTTAAATTAACTTCTGTTATATGGAACTTTCATCTGCATAACACACATGATGTTATACAGTTTCTGCTCTCCGTTATCACCCAGATGAGGATGGGTTCCCTGTTGAGTCTGGTTCCTCTCAAGGTTTCTATCTATTGCCATCTCAGGGAGTTTTTCCTTGCCACTGTCGCCGTCACCCTCGGCTCGCTCATCAGGCACGATCTCATTATCTAGTCACATTTTTCTTACACATACACACTTCCATAAGTCTTCTTTTCATTTCTGTGAAGCTGCTTTGAGACAATGACCATTGTTAAACACGCTATAGAAATAAAACTGAACTGAACTGAACTGAACTGGCTACTTATTCCCATAGTGTTAAAGTTATACTACAATAATACGTGTAAATAAATCCTCTCTCAGTGTTGTTTTTACTCTCCATAGAGTGGCAGTTAACTCTTTCAGTGTAATGTGGACACTGCTTAGTTTACTGTGTACAGTTTAAATATTATAGATATTTCATATTTACATGATTGTAAACACAAATAAACCATGGTGTCTGCAGTTTCTGGTATTGAAGCGTAATACTTTTTTTTTTAAATAATTCTTCATGTGCACAATTGTTTCACAAGATGAAAAATATTCACCATTTCATACTACATCCATTGTGAAGGACAGAATGTCCCAACTTTAACACTCGTGCATATTTAGAGCACAAACTTGTCAGTTAACTATTAGGGTAAAATAAACAAATAAACAAACAAAAAAAACTTACATTCGTTAATTATAACCAAGAGAAAATGTTCAGTTATTCCTGATGGGGAAGGCTATTACACAGCCGACTAGGCCTGTTTTCCCAACCCATAACAATTATTGCACTCAGAAACAGCTTGTCAGAATCTATCCCCCTTCAGTACAGTTGGACCTTCCTCAAGGTAAAACAATGCTGCATGGGACTTCACTGCCCGTGTGGACCTCATCACCTTCACTGCCCGTGTGGACCTCATCACCTTCACTGTCACCTTCACTGCCCGTGTGGACCTCATCACCTTCACTGCCCGTGTGGACCTCATCACCTTCACTGCCCGTGTGGACCTCATCACCTTCACTGCCCGTGTGGACCTCATCACCTTCACTGCCCGTGTGGACCTCATCACCTTCACTGCCCGTGTGGACCTCATCACCTTCACTGCCCGTGTGGACCTCATCACCTTCACTGCCCGTGTGGACCTCATCACCTTCACTGCCCGTGTGGACCTCATCACCTTCACTGCCCGTGTGGACCTCATCACCTTCACTGCCCGTGTGGACCTCATCACCTTCACTGCCCGTGTGGACCTCATCACCTTCACTGTCACCTTCACTGCCCGTGTGGACCTCATCACCTTCACTGCCCGTGTGGACCTCATCACCTTCACTGCCCGTGTGGACCTCATCACCTTCACTGCCCGTGTGGACCTCATCACCTTCACTGCCTGTGGACCTCATCACCTTCACACCTTCACTGTGTTTCACCTGCACATCCTCACTTTTATCACACAGCACCTCATGACAACCAACACCAGATTCCTTATTATGACAAATGTGATTTTTATGTCAGATGTAAATGATAACCTTGACATGTTACTGTGATTAGAACTAATGTTTATTAACTTTATTTTCTGTATATTTACTGAACCTGAATTAAATACCAAACACAGGCGTAGCTCAGGGGCCTTAGACTACTGATTCAAACCCCACCACCACCAAGTCGCTCTACACAGAAAACCTTGTACTGATGGCACCTGTCTTTCATTACAGCAAACAGTTCGTCATTCATGTTCTATGTTTCACTTCATGAGTGAAATTCCCTTATAAGGAGAGTACTAATACAAACACTAACTGATCAGATTAAAGGTTCTGTGGGTGTGGCTGAATGTAAATCAGCTGTGCTGTAACATGTCTGGCAACTTACAGCTCTACACTTATAAAACATATCAACACAATCTGTTGCACAAACTCTTATATTTAGACAGGAACATATAATAAATGCAATGCTCACAGTGATTTCCGTCCTCGGGACTCTCAGTCAGTCTTTCCTGCAATTCAATGTCTTCAGTTGAATCACAGTTTCTGTCTGATCTTCTGTGGTCACCACATCCACGGTTCAATCCTGTGTAGGACACACCATTGATCAGTAACATTGATCAGTAACATTGATCAGTAACATTGATCAGTGCCATTGATCAGTGCCATTGATCAGTACCATTGATCAGTGCCATTGATCAGTGCCATTGATCAGTACCATTGATCAGTACCATTGATCAGTACCATTGATCAGTACCATTGATCAGTGCCATTGATCAGTACCAATAAATAAATCCTGTGTAGGACACACCATTGATCAGTACCATTGATCAGTACCATTGATCAGTGCCATTGATCAGTGCCATTGATCAGTGCCATTGATCAGTGCCATTGATCACTGCCATTGATCAGTACCATTGATCAGTGCCATTGATCAGTGCCATTGATCAGTGCCATTGATCAGTACCATTGATCAGTACCATTGATCAGTACCAATAAATAAATCCTGTGTAGGACACACTATTGATCAGTACCATTGATCAGTGCCATTGATCAGTGCCATTGATCAGTACCATTGATCAGTACCATTGATCAGTATCCTGTGTAGGACACACTATTGATCAGTACCATTGATCAGTGCCATTGATCAGTACCAGATCAGTACCATTGATCAGTGCCACCATTGATCAGTACCATTGATCCCATTGATCAGTACATTGATCAGATCAGTGCCATTGATCAGTACCATTGATCAGTACCATTGATCAGTACCATTGATCAGTACCATTGATCCCTAACATTGATCAGTGCCATTGATCAGTGCCATTGATCAGTACCATTGATCAGTGCCATTGATCAGTGCCATTGATCAGTGCCATTGATCAGTGCCATTGATCAGTAACATTGATCAGTAACATTGATCAGTGCCATTGATCAGTGCCATTGATCAGTGCCATTGATCAGTAACATTGATCAGTAACATTGATCAGTACCATAAACATGTAAGATCTCTTACAGGGAATGTGTAGAGACCCCGCTTTACATTGTACATTCAAGCTCATAAGTATTTTGGACGGAGGGTTAGGGTTACTATACAGCTTCATCACAATGGATTTAAAATTAATCAATCATGATGTGACGGATTAAACTAAAATACTTCATTAATTGTTTAGCAATTGCAGCAATTATTATTATTATTATTATTATTTTTATTATTATTATTTTATTATTATTATTATTATATAATTATTTGTAAATGACAGTTCTTCCGTTTGCACAGGCTCAAAGTAACTGGACAGCTGACAGATAAGCAACAGATCTGAAATGTTCTTAAAGGGCGGAGTCAGTCACATGACCTCAACCCACCTGAGCTGCTTTTCACTCAGTGAAGACAAAAGTGAAGGCAGAAAGACACCGCCCCACACACACTCAGCGACTAAGTTTAAAATTGAGTCACTGTACAGATACTTACAGACCTAATAAGTCAAATAAAGAAGGTTAAAATATGGCTGCATGATTTAATATAAAAATATCACATTGCAATTATTTTGACAAATACTGCAATATTAATTTATTAATTTATTATACATACTGCAATATTAATTTAAACTGCTATATTTAATTATTAAATGTAAAATTTTGTATTCATCTATACTAACAGCAAATAACAGCACAATATATCATAAAGAGTCTGTTTACCGAGGTTTACAGCCCGAAAAATAAATACATAAAAATGATTCATACAAAAATAAACAATATTAAAAAATTAACCTGCACATGACCTACATGAAAAAGTAAAAAATAAATCCTGACAGATAAGTGTTTTTTTTGTGCGCGCAGGCGCTGTGTGTGTGTGTGTGTGTGTGTGTGTGTGTGTGTGTGAAGCTAAATAAGAGGAGAGGAGGAATGAGCCCCTCCCTTCTTCCTCTTCTCGTCTTATGCTGTAATCCTCTTCGCTTATTTCAATTCAATTCAATTCAATTCAATTTTATTTATATAGCGCTTTTAACAATTGACATTGTCGCAAAGCAGCTTTACACAATAAAAAGAAGTAAGTTTTTATGCAATGTGTATGAATCAAAATGATAAGATTGTCCCTGATGAGCAAGCCGAGGGCGACGGTGGCAAGGAAAAACTCCCTGAGATGGTAATAGGAAGAAACCTTGAGAGGAACCAGACTCAACAGGGAACCCATCCTCATCTGGGTGATAACGGAGAGCAGAGAATGATCAGCATAATAATGTGTACTGGAAGTTCAGTGTAACAGGAGATGTGTTAAAATTTAAATTAAAAGGAGTCCAGTTTGTTCCCGGAGGCTCATTTGAGTTTCACACACACGGACAATGACGAAAACACAGTTTTATTGGGAAAATAAACAAGAAATCTCTCTCACACTCGTCTGAGCCGCAGACTAACAGATTCACTGCTGTAAAGTAACAATAAAACAAATTAACCTGCACTTTACCTTTGGAAAGAATCACGACAGAGCAGTGTTTCTGAGTTGAGCAGAGATTGTGTGTGTGTGTGTGTGTGTGTGTGTGTGTGTGTGTGTGTGTGTGTGTGTGTGTGTGTGTGAAGGTGCACGGTGTCCAATGACGCGCACACAGAGACACAAAGGTCAGGCTGATATAGAGAGAGAAAATGGATCTTTAATCTCTCTAATGAGACTTTCTTTAGCTTTACATGTGCACACACACACACACACACACACACACACACACACACACACGTGTGTTATAATAAACAGTACATGCGCGCTGTACACACACACATACAGACACAAAATAAAAGATGTTTTCTGCACACTCGTGGTCACAGTGTTACAGTAAACAGTACACGTGTGCACGGATGTTGATGATACCAGTGAGAGACGAGCACTAAGACCCAGCAGGGGAGACGATTACCCACAAATCCACAGCGCAAGAGAGAGAAATGAACGAATGACTAATTACTACTTTAAAATTCTCATTTGATTACATTACTGATTATTATTAATAATGACGTTACTGTGAAAACATCTGTCACTACGGGCGCCGTGATGGGCTGCGCCTCAACCTGTTGTTGCTCCTCGCTCACTCCATAGGCTCCCTACATAGGTGCCCACGCGAGGGGGCGGGGCCGCCAGGTCGGGCCAGCTGGTGATAATTAATGTTAATGGAGCTCACGCCTTATCCGTGTTAAAATCCTCCCCTTTTCCCTTCCTCCCTCCTTTAACCCTCTTCTTGCTTTTGTCCCTGTAAGACCTTGTCTCGTGTCTGTGGTGCCGCCCAAAAGAGGCAAAAAGAGGGAACCCATTACAACATCACATGTAACACTGTAAGCTCTCTGACGATTGATTAAGGCTCGTGCTCCCATCATGCATAGTGTCCACTGTACAAGCCTCTGGAGACAGTGGTACGACATGGGGTTGCTTCATGACCAGGCTATCACATCCATCCTTACAAGGTTATATAACGCATTTGACAGTTCTTCAGCTATTTTGCGCAGTGTCAACTCCTTAGTGGTTATCTTTGCTTGACACAGGACAATACGTGTTCTGCTCCCCTCTTCTTTTCAGTAGTTTTTGTAGACATATTTTTAAAGCTTATAAAAGATAAGAGACTGGTCACACTGTTTCACCACACTGGTTATCTGTAATAGTAAAATCCTGCTGCTGGGATGTAGGTGTACATTCATGCCATAACCTCGTACTCCAGTACATCTAAATGCACATTATCATCTATTACACCTAGATGAGATCTTTAAACCTTCCCAAACGTTTACGCTGGTATATACGATATAACTGTCTGCTACGGACACAAATAAAGAAAAGATTAAGAGTAAAGAAGCACATCAGAAGGATTGATGAGGAGTTTACTCCACATGTGTCAGGGATAACCCCTAGAGGGCGCCATGTAGTTCCATTAAGTTTGACTTCATTTCCCAGGATGCACCTTGGTCAGGGGACCCGGGGTGGGAGGGGGGCGCTCACCTGAACCGAGTTGGCTCATATAAATACGCTGTTTAAGTTCTAGTTGGGGGTCTTGCATTTGTTGGAATTTACCCGTGACATGCTGCTTAGCTCACGGTTTTAGTTTAGTTGTTTTCCAGTTTAGTTCAGTTCCCAGTTTGCTTAGATTTATATAGACTCTTGTTTGCTTTATTTTCATGATAAGTCTGTTTGTGTGTTTCATTTCTTCTTCATTAAAAACATCTAAAAGCACCTGAACCTCTGCATCTATGCCTCGCTTACACCACCGTAAGAGGAAGGAGCGTGAGAACATGGAGAGCGCTTTCAGCCTCACACACTAGTAAAGCAGCAGCAGGTTGCATTGGGAGAAACATTACAAATACAGATACTACGAAAGGATTCCTGGAGCTGACTGGTTAGTGGGCGACTCATCCGTCCGGTACAGGACTGCACCTGCATGCTGTTCACCTGTGTTACTGCTATTTACAATGCGATATCAAGAAAATCATTACTATTGCAAGCATTGTGTACAAATACTGTACATCAGTGTGAGCCGTTTGGGAGCTGAAAGGGTCGACTCACTGGATATGACTCACTATAATCAGCCGTGTTGACCTCACCTAAATTTACGGGAACAGATAGTAAAAATCGAAATTTCACCTTTCTGTCTACATTCACGCACTAGTCGGCATGAATTAAATCCCAGTAAACACAGAAGTTAAGATGGCTGAACACACGTGGTGATGTTTAGCTTGTGCTAATGCCAACGTTTAAAATATTGCCCTACTTTCAAAGTCAGTTATAAAAACCATTACAAATAAAAATCATCTCACAACAATCACGTCACATCCCATATTTGATTCTTGCCTTGTAAACATTCCGGTGCTCTCGCTGTAAAAGTTCTCTCGCTGTTGGAACACGTCAGACTCCCGCGCAAACAGGACCGCGCATGCGCAACTTTTACCTGCGGGCGTATGTTCTACAGTAAACCAGAGCGGAATCACAGCACAGTTCACCTCGTCACATGAGTGATGTAATGGCATGCGGTAACAGCGTCAGTTTTCATATGTATTGTAACACTATCACTGTAGAACAGTATCACATACAAAATATAGACATAAATAAATCAGTAATGTATGAAATATTAACTCAATAGAATAACTGGTATGAGGGTTAACTAAGATTTACAGAAATAAAGATTTTGATCAGCTCACGTACTGCTGCACTTATTAAACAGCAGCGTTTTAGCACCCTCTTTTGGACAGCTGGTGTAAATACTCACAGCACTCTGTAAAATATCGGAGTAAAATCTCAGCAGACTCACTAGTCAGTCTCAGAAATGTTCTGGATTTCCCAGTCTGCCTTACTGTATGCTTTTCATCATATTTTATTAAGTGTATTTCTGTCAGGCATAACCCCTAGAGGGCGCCAAAGCGCCCTGAGACTTTTGTGTTTGTAGTTCGTTTAAGTTTACTTCATTTCCCTGCATGCAGCTCGGTCAGGTGACATGGGCGCTCACCTGAACCGAGTTAGCTATCAGTTTCTTTATAAATAGGTTGTTTGAGTTTCAGTTTTTGTCTAGCAACTGTTGATTTAACCTAGCATATGACTGTGAGTTTATTTCGTGTTTCCGGTAGCCTTTATACGTGTTTTGGTTTGTTGTACTTAAAGTATTCTGTTTTGTTTGATTTCTCTGTTTCTGTTATAAATAAACATCATTCTTTGAAACACCTGGACCTCTGCAATTATGCCTCGCACCCCACTACGTGACAATTTCACAATACAAGATAAAAACAAAAACACCCCGGATCCCCCCCCCAACAAAAAACAACATCAAGAATATCTCCCACCCGCAAGAAAAAAAAAAAGATAAAGCCAGATGCTCTTAAAACCAGCATAAATCCACAAAGAATTAACCAAGATAAAACTATCGCCCGGATTAGCGATCTATGTAGCGTATGTTGTCGAGATGCAAAGCAAAAGGCATCTTGTTCAGCCGTCTCTAACAAGATGAAGAAAGTGATGACTTCCGCTGTCTCAAAGTGACGCTTTTAGCCAGTCATTCCCAACACAGGAGACGATTTGGAGGTAATTCAGTGGAACATCAGAGTAATCAAGCAACGCAATCTTACAGCCAGGGGTGATCTTTGTTCATAAACACTTGAATATCAATGAAATATAAAATATAAATTCTGAAATACAATTACCTTGAGCCAAAACCAGAAAGTGAAAGTGAGACTACCTTCTTCGCATTTGCATCTGCCACAAGGCACAACTGTATGGAGCTTAATTTTAGAATAATGCAATCTGTGTTTCACCTTGAACAGTATGAGCTGAAGTCAAGCACTGACTGAACATGCGTGAATCCTGCGCAAGACCTCACATCCCATTACTCATCAGAAACCATGCGGAACCATCTCCTTCTCCAATAAAGCTTGTAATTAATCAGAAGAAACTGAAGCGCTCTAAGCATAAATGAAACAAATCATCACATTTCTGGAATCAGGAGACGTCAGAAGAAGGTCATCGAATGGCGAATACTATTCGATGGTGTCTTTAGCCATGTGTGGAAGTTTTAATAAAAACATCATTTTATTCCCAGTGCTTTGAGTTAACATTAATTTTTCATGGTTGACGTACAGTATATCTCATAAACATGAATGACAAAGACCAAGTGAACATAGGAACATAGGAACAGCATCAGTCCAGATATATTAGGAAATATATTAGTTTAGTGTTCTTGTATTTAATGCCACCAAGACAAAAGACTTGGAGCGTTTGTGAAATGTGCGCTTTGTGCCATCGGAGATTGTGATTGGAGATTGTATGTTGCACTATATACAGAGGGGCCCAAAGATGTACACACACTTTAGCAGTTGTTATTTAAAACTTGAAATGTCGGCAATATGCAATAATTAGTATTAGAGTTTTATCTAAAGATATTAGCAGTCGCACCAACATCGATGCTACTGTGTGACGGTCAAAAGAGAGGCTTATATTTTTATGCTGAAGTGTGAATACATTTTTGGGGCGCCTCTGTAGTTCAGTGCGTTTATTTTTTTCTATTAGAGAGTTTAACTGTAAGAGGATAGTAACATACAGTATGACCTTATTAATCAGGCAAACGTGTGACAGTAACAGACTTATAAGCAGAGGTGGAAAGAGGACTAAAGTTTTGTACTCTAGTAAAAGTGCTGTTACTTCAGTGAGATTTTACTGAAGTACAAGTAAAGTTACCGTTATAAAAATCTACTCAAGTGAAGGTAAAAAGCAGCTCATAAAATATTTACTCAGAGTAAAAGTTACTGAGTAACTTTTTTTTTTTAATAGTGGGGGAGATGAGGCATTCTAGTGTAGTTCAAAAAAGATGAGCTCTCTTATTTTAGGAACATTTCCTAAGGTAAATATTTTAAAGATATTTTTAACCCTGGGTCGTGTGGACAGAATTATTTTTAAAAACAAAGAACAAAAATATGCGTTTTTAAAAATCCCCTGCTACGTTTAGCTTCAAACGTTTTTATTGCCCATTGGACTTTAACATATGATTTATCTTTCAACCGTGTTTAATCATGACTGTTTTCCTTAAAATATCACTTTGTTAATTTTGCCATTACGTCCATCTACATTTAATTTGAGGATTTTTGGCTGCCGATTGCTGCTGAACAGAAAAGGAGGCGATGAAAACTGATAAGGGCTCCATAAATGCATGAAAGAAATCAATAATGATTTGATAACGGTGCGTTACATCCAGGCATTAACGAGTCACTACTGTCGGGATGAAGGAGCCACATGCTCCAGTTCTCCTCCCAACAGCAACAACACTGAGGAACAGGACAAACGCACTTAATTCTGCTCTTGTAAGAACTGGTCCAGAACAGCTGACCTTCATGCCTTCAAATAACAACTGACTGACCCCCCCCCCCCCGTTGTCTTTATTGTCACAGAATGTGGTTTAGGAAACAATCGAGTCACTGAACGTTTGAGAAGCAAGGCAGACCAATTAGAGAGTTGTGTTGGAATCTAGCACAACAACCTTTCTGCGCCTGCAGTCCAATGTCATGTTGTTGTTTTTCTGTTTTCTGTTTATTTGTTCCCAACCAGAAGGGCTGATTCTAATTAAGTCCCCAGTTCTGAAGATTTCTTTCACTGTTCGGTGTGTGTGGGAAGCTGTTGTGTTCGTCTGGTTCTCTGCCTGGAATTTCTGGCTTCTATTTTTCATGTAAGGGGACAGAAGGTGTGATGCATTCCACAATGGAATGTAATCCACAAACGAAGATAAACATAATCCAAATGCAAACATACTGTATATTTATACACTGCATGACGACTACACTTTATTAGTTGACAGGTAATTCTAATGTGTACACAACTAGTCATGTTTAGTTTGTTTTATTTGTATACACAGTAAAATTCATATTCATATATATATATATATATATAAATAAGCAGTTATTTAATTATAAAAATAAAATAAAACCCAGGAGAAACAGAAGGCTGCAGCAGGTGGAATGAACATTACCAGACTGTACTCAAGAGACAGATACCTCCAGTGATGCAGCTAAACTTAACTAAACAATAAAAACAAGATTATCAAATCATTATTTTAAAAAATAGTATTTGCAAAGTTCTGATTTCTAATAGCAACAATTATGATACAAATAACAATTTAATATGAAATAAATAAATAATAAGTACATCCATAATGTTACCCCATGGTGTTCATGCATTTTTCAGCAAAATCAAAAATCAAAATCACTTTCATCTCGTATTCTGCTAAAGCTCTTCTGTGTGTCTGATCACAGGCCACATGAGGAGGAGGAGGAGCAGAATGGCCACACCCACATCTCACCCCAGCTCTTTCTCATTCACATTACACTTCATCTGGGTAGAGAGAGATGGTTTTTTTTCTCAAATTCATGAATATTTTTAGGAAAATGAAAATAATTATGTTACACATTAATTCTGTATTCTTAGTCATTCCTTTTCTTCATTCTCCACATCCTCTTATTGGTCTCCTCATTCTTCCTTTTTCCCTAAAAAAATAAAAGTCAGGATTACAAGTTCATACTTCAATGTCACATCAAATCACAAAGTCAGCAAATCACTCACTCACTCACTCACTCACTCACTCACTCACTCACTCACTCACTCACTCACTCACTCACTCACCATCTCTACCGCTTTATCCTGTATTTAGGGTGGATAAGGTGAATGTAAAGGGGCTGGACAATGAAACTGAAACACTGGCCAGTTTAGTGTTGGAGGTTTCATGGCTAAATTTGACCAGCCTGGTGGCCGATCTTCATTGATTGCATATTTCACCAGTAAGTCTTTGTGATGTATCAAGAGCCGCGGTATCCAGGGTAACGTCAGCACACCACCAAGAAGGACGAAACACATCCAACAGGAGTAACTGTGGACGCGAGAGGAAGCCGTCTGAAAGGGACGTCCGGGTGCAAACCCGCATCGTATCCAAAAAACATAAAACCACAGCTGTCCAACTCACTGCAGAATTAAATGTGCACCTCAACTCTCCTGTCTCCACCAAAACTGTTGAGAATCTAGTGCTGTGGACAATGTGAAACATGTCTTGTTCTCTGATGAGTCCACCTTCACTGTCTCTCCCACATCTGGGAGAGTTACGGTGTGGAGACGCCCCGTAGAGTGTACCACCCAGAATGTTGCATGTCCAGAGTGAAGCATGGGGGGGGGATCAGTGAGGGTTTGGGCTGCGATATCATGCCATTCCCATTTTATTTTTTATTTCAGTAAATTGCTTTGCCACAATGCCCAATAACAGTTGTTAAAAGCGATACATATTTTCCTCTGAAATGTGTTCTCATGTCTTCTGTCCTCTGATATTCCTCATGGACTATTTGAATGAGAGGAATGAAGATAAATATTTTATATGAAATATCTCCATTTCTCTAAATATCGCTATCCTGTTTTTATTTATTTTTTTAAGACTGTGGATTTTTGAACCAATTTGAGTGCCTTTGGTTTCCATGTTTGACAGTTTATTGTTCGGGGCTTAGTCTAGACATAGATTCAACCACCTAAATTCTTGGTATTTTTTTCCCCTTGGTACACTCTGGTCTCCATGACTTGTCTTGATGGTTTTGACTACAACACTACTTAAAAGATCTACAGAGCCAAGTGGTTACTCTTTATTCACAATTAAAAGGGGTTACTATAGACCTACCATCTGGCCAGTGTGAGACCTTTCACTTGTCAGGGTGTGAAAGCATACTAAACCTTTCCCCCAAAATTTGTTCGGGATCCCCGAACAGTGTTTCAGGGGTCAATCACTGATCCCTGATCACAGAAATTAGAATCAGCCAATACCAACAACCAATCGCTTCTCACAGGTGTGTGAGTGTCAATGCGATCTGCTGTTTAAATGTTTTATGTAGAGCGTAGGCTGATTTGGTACGGCTGATTGATCAGAGCACCCTTAAAATTTGGCATTTCCACAACTGATGGTTTGCTCTCCATATTGTTTTGAGTGCACATATTGAGTGCAGTAATACACAGGGACACACAAACCTTTAAACTGCAATGTGGTCAGCTTCTTAAAATGCATATGGTCCTCAAATCTGACTTGTGTTCCACAGAAATACAGTCCCAGGTCACCTGTCGTGATGTTGATGATGGTGAATATGGCCGTGTTAACCCCGATGTCTGGCTCTAGAATGAAGTGATTCTCATTTTTGTTAAAATATATAACAAAGTTTTTACGGATCTTGGTCACCCCTGCAGAAATCAGAAGTGTAAAGTCTTCTGAACGCAGAAGATACAAGGACACGTTCTCAGAACTAGTGATGTCACAGTGCAGTGTGGTATTGTCTCCCGGTCTGACAGTCAGTGTGTGAGGGAACAAGGAGGGCAGTGTGGTGCTGATTCCTGCTCTGACAGTCCCTGTGTCAGGGAATGAAGAGGGATCTGAAAAATAGAAACCCAATATGAACATTAGTAAGAATATGGCCACAACATCCCTTTAATCAACATGCCAAGACCATTAAGCCAAGCATAGGTGTAATTTAAGTGAGAATGCGCAGGGATTGTAATCCCCTGATAATCAAAACTCACCAGTAAACCCCACACACAGTCTCATATCATACAATGATGGATAGAAATAATTTATGTGGAATGTGATATTAACAATAAAGTTTTTTTTATCAAGACAATTCTCATGATAAACTTGGAATGAAAAGAGTTATTAATTTGTTTTCTGTCTGTGCTCACAGTACATTTACATTATGGCATTTGGCAGATGCCCTTATCCAGAGTGACTTTTATCGCATTTTTACATCCGAGCAGTTGAAGGTTATGTGGGTGTTTAGGGTGTGTATGATCCACAGTTTATGTAAATGTGTGATGCACTGGTCATGGTATTGGTCGGGTCTTTCCTTGCCTTAGTCTTGGGTCTGACTTGCGCTGAACCCTTTAAAGTTTTGGTACACTTTGGTCTAAGTCATGGTTTGGTGGCCTTGACAACAACACTATTTAAATGATCTACAGAACAAAGAGATCTGTATTTTGTAAATGAGTTTTTGTAAAGATATTTTTGTACAAGAGTTTTAGTAAATAATCTTTCACTATAAATGTATCATCTGGCCATTGTGGGTCCCTTCAGGCCAGGGTATTGAAAGAGCATACTACACCTTTCCCCCCCAAAACCATAACTCCTATAAAAAAACAAACAAAAAAACTCATGTACAAAAATATCTTTACAAAAACTCATTTACAAAATACAGATCTCTTTGTTCAAACCATGACTTAGACCAGAGTGTACCTAGAAAGGAATTACACAACGTATGGTGTGCTCTTCATGTTTTTTTTTGGAGTAGAGTAATATACAGGGAAACACAAACCTGCAAACTGCAATGTGGTCACCTTCTTAAAATGCATATGGTCGTTGAATCTGGCTTTAGTTCCACAGAAATAACGTCCCAGGTCGCCAGTGTTGATGTTGACGATGCTCAATATGGCAGTGTTACCCTCGCTGTTTGGCTCCAGGATGAAGTGATTATCATTTTTCTTATAATAAATTAGAAATGTTTGCCCAATTCTGGTTTTCTGTGCTGAAATCAGAAGTGTAAATTCTTCTGAGGAGTTCAGAAGATACCAGGACACCACCTCATAACTGGTGATGTCACAGTGCAGTGTGGTATTGTCTCCCGGTCTGACAGTCAGTGTGTGAGGGAACAAAGAAGGCAATGTGGTGCTGTATTCCGGCCTGACGGTCACTGTGTCAGGGAAAGAAGAGGGATGTGAAAAACAGAAAACAAATATGCATATTAGTAAGAATATGGCCACACAATCTCTTTAATCAAAATGCCATAATTAAGCCAAGAATAGGTGTAATTTAAATAAGAATGGGTCGGGGTTGTAATTCCACAAAGTGGTTGGTATTCTCAATACTATTTAATTGAAAAGTGAATGATATCATTCATGCTTGTCCTAAGAGGTGGTTTTGTCCCCCAGTTCTCAAGCATGCAAGAATGCTCAAGCCTGACTTGACTTGCTCTTAACCCCTTAAAACCTTGGTCTTGGGTCTTGGTCTTGGTCACAGCTTGGTAGTATTGACAATACCACTATTTAAATGATCTACAGAACCAAGAGTATATACGCAGTATGTTCACTTTTGTGATGGAGTTATGGTTAAAATTAATCTTTTAGAAATAATGAAAACCAAATGAAAATCTGGCCAGTGTGGGTCTCTTTACTTGTCAGGGTAGTATAAGAGCATACCACACATTTTCCCAAATTTTGGGAATTTCTCAACTAATGGTTGAGAATACCAAAATGCTTTTGGTAGGCACAGTGGTGTAGTGGTTAGCACCATCTTCTGCACCTCCAGGGTCCAGGTTCGATTCCCAGCCAGGCTCAATTCCCGTCTCTGTGTGCATGGAGTTAACATGTTCTCTCATTAGCTTGGTGGGTTTCTCTGGGCACTCCAGGTTCCTCACACAGTCCAAAGACCGGACTGTAGCATGTGTGTATGTGTGGATTGGCACCCTGTCCAGAGTGTTCCCGCCCTTGTGCCCCAAGTCTCCTGGGATGGGCTCCAAGCCCCCCGTGACCCTGAATACAGAATTAAGTGGTATACATGATGAGTGAGTGAGTGAGTGAGTGAGTAAAACACACAGAAACACAAACCTTCAAACTGCAACGTGGTCACCTTCTTAAATTGCATATGGTCTTGGAATCTGACTTTAGTTCCACAGAAATATCGTCCAATGTCGTCTGTTGTGATGTTGATGATAGTCAATATGGCCGTGTTAACCTGGCTGTCTGGCTCCAGGATGTAGTGATTCTTATTTATGTTATAATAAACAAGGAGGTTTTCCCAAATTTGGGTTTTCTGTGCTGAAATCAGAAGTGTAAAGGCTTTTGCACTCAGACGATACCATGACACCTCCTCATAATTGGTGATGTCACAGTGCAGTGTGGTATTGTCTCCCGGTCTGACAGTCAGTGTGAGAGGGAACAAAGCGGTGGCTGAAAAACAGAAACTAATATGAATATTGGTATAACCATGGCCACAATATTCCTTTAATCAAAATTCAGCCATTTAAAATTTAAGCCAAGCCCAGGCATGATTTACGAACTAATCAAAACTGGCCAGCACACCAAACTAATTATGAAACTTCATTTCAAATAAAAATTTTGTAACATTCACAACCCCACACATCACAGCAGTGAATGGTTTTTTCTGCACTTAAACAAACCACAATCGTCTGGAACAATGTGTTATGGATCAATAAAACCAAAGTGAAGTTGTTTTGGCAAAAACTAAACAGCATTTCAGTAGAAACACCACATACCCACTGTCAAGCAGAGTTGTGGAGGGCTGTTGATTTGGGCTCGTTTTTGCAGCCAAAGGACCTGGTCTCCTTGCAGTCATTGAGTCGACCATGAACTCCTCTGTATAACAGAGTATTCTAGAGACGAATGTGAGGCCATTTGTCTGACAGCCAAAACTTGTTGAAATTGGGCCATACAAAAGCACAATGATCAACTCAATCTAAATGCTGTGCATGAGCGAATCCCAAAAAAAACAAAGCTGTAAAGAAGACTGGACCAAAATGATGTGAGACACTGATTAATACAGATAAACCAATGCTTTATCTGAATCATTAATTGTTGGAGATTCTAATATTCATTTTAAAAATCCAGCAGAAAACCCTTGGAAATGACCAGATTTGAGAGGAAACCTGCTATTTCACAAAGAATTTCAGAGCATGGCCCTTGGGTCTGTAAATAAAAATCAGGTAAAAATCGTCTCAGGTAAGTTTTCTTTTTTCACAAATTCTTACATGTTTAAGTGAAGTAAACTTACAGAGATGTTTTAACTATAGCAGGGAAGATTTTAGGAGTTTAAAACGCCGGCAGGGCGCATGCGCCGTATCGATTCCTCCTCCTTCGGATATTAATGCCTGTGCATGTGGCCTTGATGACGAATTTTTGACAGTTTTTTGACAGCAGTTTAACACACTACATTCATGGGCGTAATTTCTCAATTCGTGCGTGTAACCGAGGAGATGTAAAAACAAGTTTTGTGTCTGTAAACGATCAGAGTCGTATATTTCAGAGTCGTACTGTAACAAACACACAAAATATCGTATCTGTAAGATGTCGTGGTCGTAGATTTTGGAATCCAACTCGGACAAAACACAGAATTACACACAAAACTTTTGTTTACGCACAATTATTTTTGACCGTGATTTTATTCCATAGTCCTAGATACTCTGATCAACTTTGTAAACTACTGAAACGACAGAAATACTTCAATTACATTCATTTTCTAGGAATTGTTAGGGGTGCCAATAATTGTGGAACAAGTTATTTTATGAAAAATTACTATTTTTTTTGTCAGGGATTTTTATTTCCCCTTAAAATTCACTTCATAATCACGTTGTATTTTTCTACAATTTTCAGTGTGACAATATGCTTCTGCAATAAAAACTGAATTTATTTTAAGGCTTTTAACACATCTTAACCAGGGGTGCCAATAATTATGGAGGGCACTGTACATATCCATAGAAAGCCTAAAGTGTCTACTTTTAAATGTAGCAAGCTTATTAAAAAATAAATGTCCTCAGTTTATGTAATCCATATGAATCTAAGGAGAGATACAGTCTTTCTGTCACACTTCATTCACTGATAATGACCTGAGACAGGACACGCCCACACGCTGTTCACAGGGAAACAGTCAGGGTAATCTGCATACAAGGCCACGCCCCCAAACACACACACACACACACACACACACACAGTAGATCCGATAATTTTCCTGCGCGTGTGGAAGATGTTATTCGCTGTACAGGTTTCTGGAGCTCTACAGAATGTTCTGGACAGTGGGAGGAGTTTAGATTTACCTCAGAACAGCACTGAGACTCCAACAGGGAACGAAGGAGGAGAATCCAGCAAGCTGTTACCATGGGTAAGTTTTTAAATCTTATATAATCCTTATTCTGATCATATAAAACTCATATTAATTTATTTTTCCTCATTTTCTCACAAGCTTTTGCCAGTTTATGTGAAACATTGTCATTAAATTTTACTTACATGGTTTGGCTAGCATGTAGACAACACTGCTAAATCATGCTAACATACTGCCTCATGTAGCTTAGCACAAACAGGTTAGCTCACAGGTGGCTAAGCTAATGCCTTACAGTTATGTAGATTACAGACGGTTGTGAGTATCAGCTGTGGTGTAAATGTTTATAATATATTCACCCTGTTTTGGAGAGCTTCATGTTATAGTAGCTATTTGGTTCAGTTTTTGGTTAGCTTATGACACTGCTATCTATAATGTTATTTAGCACAAACACTTTAGCTCCCGTTGCCTAAAATACTGCCTTATGTAGCTTACAGATGTTTGTGATATTAAAGTTTAAATGTAAATCGTAATGCAAAAAGTGTAAATCGTTGTATAACATTGACTCACAGGGTCTGTGTGAATCAGTTTATGGTAAGCAGCCATAAACGCCATGGAAACGCCAGGTATGTGATGTTCACTTGTGTCTTGAGTTAAATACAGTAAGAACTGCTTTTCGAGAGAGGCATGTGTGCATGGACACTTACGAGTGGAGCTGGTCTCAGGTGGTCTAGTGGAGACAACTGTGTTCTCTGTGAGAGAAAGTTTACACAACTCTGATGTAACACACAGTGGCACTAATATAACACTTAAATAGGGTTCTTTAAGACAGTGACACACTGAACAATATCGAATCCATCAACCACATGTCAGTAGTAATATCTACTCATTTGTTAGAAATCCTCACCGAGGCAGCAGCACACAAGGCCAAGCAACAGCCAGCAGCACCTGCAGAAAAGCAGGAGAGAGTCGTTATTTTTATGATACACCCGGGTACAGGACAAGGAGGCTCTTTTGCTGGCTGAGCGCTGCTGGTGGTCAGATCTATGGAGGTGTGCTGTGTAAGAGGCAACTTGACAAATATCAATATCCTGACAAATGCATGTCTCTTTTCTGAGATATTCTCAACATTGTAGTTTCTTCTCA
>QNUK01001022.1:85000-142042 GCA_013621035.1 Clarias magur
GATGCTTCCTATGTCAAACCTTGCTCCGTTGAATAGAGTCTGAAGGTTTGATTTGAGTCCATTTAAAAAGTTTCCATGACTTAAAAAGCCCTTGGTAAAAAAGAGGTAGGAAAACAGGGTTAGTTAGGAACAATGCTGCATCTAATCTTAAATTATTTGCTCTTTTTAGAATACAGCTGGCTACCTCCCGCCATTCTTTCGGCCCTGTCAGGTATTTTTAAGCAAACTGTAGTCGGAAGGTTGCAGTCCTGCTCGCCAAATGAATTAAACCCTGTCCCCCCTGCTCTTTTTGCAAAAATAAAATGCTTTGTGGGACCCAATGTAGTCTGTCCCAGAAAAAGTCAACAATTTTTGTTTGTATGTATGACAGTAGCTGGGCAGGAGGTTCCATGCATGCTAGACGATGCCACAAAGTAGAGGCAGCAAGGTTATTTGCGATTAGCACCCTGCCTCTGTATGAAATTTGTGGAAGTAGCCATTTCCACTTGGCTAGCCTCCCTTCTACTTTCTCCGCCATGCCTTCCCAGTTTTTTTGGTAAAAGGTTCCTTACCAACAAACACACCCAGGTATTTTAGTCCGTCTCGCTTCCAGGTTAAATTCTGTGGTAAAATTGGGAGACCTCTGTTCCATTCACCTACTGCTAGGGCTTCACTTTTCTTCCAGTTGACCCTAGCAGCAGAAATTAATCCAAAATTTTCAGTAATGTGTTTTAAGACGTTGATCTCCGTCTGGTTGTTTACAAAAACAATAACATCATCAGCATAGGCAGATAAAACGATGCTTTTGTTAAAATTAGGTACAGTAAAACCAGTCAATGTGTTGCGTATTTTGTGTAGCATTGGTTCGAGAGAAAGAGCATATAACATTCCTGATAATGCACATCCTTGTCTTATTCCTCTACTCATTTTAAAAGGGGCACACAGTCCGCCATTGAACTTCAGCACACTCTCAATATCCTGGTATAGAACTCTGATCCTGCTAATCAGACCAGTGCTGAACCCAATGAACTCCATGACTTTCCAGAGGTATTTGGGTTCAACCCGATCAAACGCTTTTTCCTGGTCTAGAGAAACAAGACCAGTATCTAGGCCCAATGAGCTGGAGATGTCCAAAACATCTCGAATAAGGCAGACATTGTCTACCATTGACCTTCCGGGCACACAGTAGGTTTGGTCCTGGCATATAACCTGGTCCATCACCTCTCTCAGCCTGTTAGCCAGGGCTTTGGACAAGATTTTATAGTCTGTACAAAGAAGAGATACAGGACGCCAGTTTTTTATATCCTGAAGGTTTCCTTTCTTTGGTAGTAGGGTGATGACTGCTCTGCGACAGGACAGTGGTAGAACTCCGTCAGCGAGACTTTCACTTAAAACTTCTAAAAAATCATCAGCTAAAATATTCCAATAAGTTTTAAAGAATTCTATAGTTAGTCCATCAATTCCAGGAGCCTTTCGGCCCTGCATACTCTGTAGTGCAACATAAAGTTCATTTACAGTTAGAGGTTCTTCCAGGAGCTTATTGGATTCTTCAGGGATTTTTGGAAGATTCTCAATAAAAGAGTTGCAAATGTCTTCATTATCTTTGAACTCACTGGTGTTGAGGTCGGAGTAAAAAAGCACAGCCCTTTTCCTGATGTCAGTGGGTTCTGTCAGCTCCTGTCCCGTGTCTGATAGCAGGGAGTGGATAATCCGGCTCTGTCCGTTCTTCTTTTCCAGACTAAAAAAATAGCTGGTTGGTGCATCCATTTCGGTAGTGTTCTGAAAACGTGATCTCACCATTGCTCCCTGTACTCTAGTATCCAGAAGGTCTGATAAGGCTGTTTTTTTGGCTTTGATAGCTTCGATCTGTTCTTGGTTTCCTGTGGACTCTACCTTTTTTGATAGTTCCACAATGTCTCTCTCCAGGTTTTTCATGGATCGAGTAATGTCCCTTGTAACATTGAGCGTGTGCTGTTGGCATAAAAGCTTGATCTCAGTTTTTCCACAGTCCCACCATTGTCTGAGAGAGGAAAACTCTTGCTTTCTTGTTTTAAAACCCGACCACATAAAATTTAAAGCATCTTCAAAACTTTTATCAAAAATTAGGGAGTTATTAAAATGCCAGTAAGCGCTTTTTTGAAAGACATTTTGAATAAAAACCTTGCATAAGACCAAAGAGTGGTCTGTGAAACCGACAGGCATTATTATACACCCTTTAAAAATGTTATACTGATGCTTAAAACAGTAGAACCGGTCTAGCCTAGCTAGAGAGATTGCATTATTCTGCATGTGGCACCATGTGTATTGTCTTTCTTTTCCGTTCAACCTTCTCCAAACATCTACCAGACTGTGGCTGTGGATTAGCTGGCTAAGGGCTCGCTTTCACTAGCTCATACACCATTGCCCTCTTTTTTGCCTCTCTGGCCCCATTTAGATTTAAAGAGGCAATTTTAAAAGTATTCATGGAAAGAAAAAAGAGGTGCAATGTATTGACACTTAGGAGGAAGAGGTAATAGATTATTTTTGACTTAATCATTTTTTCCTTTTACGGCGGTGCTCTCCTTTTAACTTGGGTAGTAATTTCCTGAGCCTGAATATCTCTTGTTGAGTGAATTTGCAGTTCTTTTTTTTGTTCATATGCGACTTGGCGGATTCGCAAAAACCTTTTATGTCGGGAAAGAAGAAGTGCACTTTTTTTTCTTGACGTTTTCCGTTGAAGGTGGTCTTTAGGAACTGCTGAATTTGTTTGGCTGTGTAAACTGTTTTTTCTTGGGAGACGGGCTTTTTTCTTTTGTTAGATTGTGGACTTGGCTCACACTCGATGTCTTCCCATTCACTGTTCTCACACTCTGGGATTGCTTCATTTGGTGCTTTGTTTTTTTTTCAAGATTATTTTTTTAAATCTGCCTTTTACTATTGTTAATTTTTGTTTTTCTTTTGGATAAGGTCTGCTTAGAACCTTGTTCTTTACTGTTTATGTTCTCTTGCGTGCTTGTTCCTTGTGCCTGCTCCATTACTACTGCACTGCCCTCTGCCTCGCCCGGTGGAGAGTCTTTAGTACCGGATAGCTCGATTCCTGCGGCGCTAACTGCTCCGTCACTGCAGTCAGTGCCTGTAGGAGCCTGCATCGAGTCGGTCGGGCTAGCACTCTCGGTGCTCTCGGGTGTGTTACACACGTCTTGGCCTTCATTAACAGTTTCCGCAGTAATAATAACTTGTGACTGACAGTTTGTTTCTTTTGCATGCTTTTGGGGACTATTTTGGCTCTCCATGCTGGCTTCAGTGCTCTCAGCACTGGTTCTGTTCAATCCACTGACACCTTGGCCTGGATCAGGCTCAGTCTGAGCTGCTTTCTCAGGACATGCTCTGATCACATGCCCTTCTTGTCCACAGCCGAAGCACCTCATGGTGTCAGATGTAGCATACAGTACGTAATCAAAGTCATCCACTCTCACATGAAACTTCAGGCTGATTTCCTGCTGGTTGTTAGGGATCATGTACACATGTCTTCTATGAGACACAACATGTTTCAGCAGAGGGGACTTGCACCCAGACAATACTTTTTTAATTGGGGAAACTACTTTCCCATGTCGTGACAGTTCACGTTTTAGGAAGTCATCACTAATAACCGGGGGCACGTTAGCTAGAGTGACCCGTTTAGCGGGTGAACAGGAATGAAGTGCTCACTGACTGTGATTCCCGCCTCTACCACCGCGTTCACCTTCTCTAACTTATCTATAAAGATCACAACAGCGCTGTTCATCCGAGCGGCGGATTTAATGCTGCTGTGTCCCACAACCTCCCCCACCGCCAGAGCGACATCTTCCACTGAACACGGAAAGCCAGCGGAGATTTTAACTCCGTGCTTCCGCGTCAGCTGAGTGAAGTCTGCAGCCATCTCACTACACACACACACACACACACACCGACCGGCACAAGCGCCGGCCGGGTGAAACGCGCTACTTCCTACCACCCGTATAAACACACCACACACCGTGAAGCGACTAATTTCTACACACAGAAAAAATATGTTTACAATATTAGCGGAATGAAGAAAGAAAGAAAATTCTGTCACGCTCTCACACTAGCGCTCACCACGCCCACTCACTCCCAGCATGCACTCAGAGAGAAACGGAGAGAGAGAGAGAGTGAGTGAGATCACACACACACTATATTCCTGCCTTCATTCTCTTCCCCTCTCTTCTTTTCTCCTCCTCTTAAGCTTCACTATGTACTAACTGTATATGGTTGAAGTGACAATAACGCCTACTGAAACTACTTGAACTTCTTTTGTATCAATAATACTTTTTCTTTGAATGTACTTTCTCCATTTATCATCTATATCACCTTTGTTGTTTGATTTTCTTTTTTTTTTCAGTAGTTTTCATCATAATTTCACATTATTTTAATAGCACAGTTAAATACACATACTGTACAATAGTTAAAATTTTATTTACTTATTTTATTGTTTTTTGACAGAATAACCGAGAAACCGAATCCTAAAGTTTTGGCACCCCTTGATAAAGAACAGATTTTGGTGAGTTTTAATTGTAAAGATGTTAAACACAGTCTCTCCTCGAAATGGAAAAAAATGCAGAATATTTTCAGCAAACATTGATGCATAGTTACTTTTTCTGTCATAAATTGAACAAAAATAAAAAATAAAAAACATTATTGTGGCACTGTGCAAAAGTTTGGACACCCTACATAATCAGTACTCAGTAGCGCCTCCTCTGGCAGATATCACAGCTTGCAAACGCTTTTTATAGCCGCTAAAAGTCTTTCAGTTCTTGTACTTGGGATTTTCTCCCGTTCTTCCTTGCAAAAGGCTTCTAGTTCTGTAATATTCTTTGGTGGTCTTGCATGCACAGCTCGTTTAAGATCTACACACAAATGTTCAATGATTGTTGTAGAAGCTCCTCTTTTCAGCTTCAGCTTTTTTACAGATGGTTTGATGTTCACTTCCAGGATTTGCTGGTATTTAGTGGAATCCATTCTTCCCTCCACCCGTGCAGTGTTTCCTGTGCCACTGGCTGTAACACAACCCCAAAGCATGATAGCTCCGCCCCCATGTTTAATAGTTGGCCAGGTGTTGTTTTCATGAAATGCTGCTTCTTTTTTTTCTCCAAACATGCCTTTGCTGATTGTGGCCAATGAGTTCTAGTTTAACTTCATCAGTCCACAGCACTTGTTTCCAAAACGCATCAGGCTTCTGTAGATGTTCTGTTGCAGACTTCTGACGTTGGATTTTATTATGGGGATGCAGGTCAGGTTTTCAGTCAAATGTTGGTTTTGATTTGTCTTTCTGACCAGCGTACGAGCAGTTCTCTCCCAGAGTTTTCTTGGTCTTCCAGATCTCATCTTGACCTCCACAGTTCCCCTAAACTGCCGTCTCTTAATTACATTTCTCACTGTGGTAACTGCAAGCTGACGACGCTTTGCTCTCTTCTTGTAGCTTCTCCTGCATTGTGGGCATCAATAACCCTCATTTTCAGAGTCTTACACAGCTGCTTAGAGGAACCCAGGGTTGTTGAGTGTCCGCAGGTGCGTGCACAAGGTTTGAAGAGTCAAAAGTATTTGTAAAGCTTTGAAATTGGCATTTACTAATGACAGCTGCTGCCGTGCATCAGATCTTACGAGCTGATTAACGTCTGAAAAATCTGAGTCTCTGAAACTCATAGGGTGCCCAAACTTTTGCACAGTGCCATAATAATGTTTTTATTTTTAATTTATGGCATAAGAAGTAACTATGCACCAATGTTTGCTGAAAAAATATTGTGCATTTTTTCCATTTCCAAGAGACATTGTGTTAAGATCTTTTCAATAAAAAAATCACCAAAATCTGTTATTTATCGAGGGATGCCTAAACTTTTGCATAAGACTATATATATTAAATTTATTTGTATAGCGCTTTAACAATTATATATATATATATATATATATATATTATATATATATAATATATATATATAATGTACATGAATTAGAACCATAAAGAGGTAACCCCACCCACATTTCAGCTTTCCTTACCTTTGAGACATTTCCGCTTGGTGCCGGTGTGGATACCAGTTGGTGATGGAACAGCTGAGCACAGGATCTCCAGCCTTTTATCCAGCACGAGGAGGCGTGGCTGGCAGATACAAAGTTGCCAACTGTTTTCACTTTATTTTTTTATTGCAATGAGTTGAAACGATACAAAAATAGAATACAACGGGCATTAATTACCATAAAAATACACATCACTCCAGTACAAATACACATTAATCATTGTAAAGGAAAAACAAAGGACAATACAGAAATAATAACACGAGAGTACAAAACAAAGGACAAAGAGACGAGAGGACAGTCACATGAGACACACAGTGGGAGAGTCATTGCCGAGAGACACAATTTCTACTATTCAAAAAACAATGTCATAAGACTGTAAAAGTCTATTGTTCTTTTTATTAAATCTATTTATTTTATGAGATTTAAGAAGTGAGTTCATTTCTATTATAAACATGGGAAAGACATTTGAGTCGTGTCGATCGTCAACAGGGCGGACGCAGATGCCGGGTAAACGTAGACAATAAGTTTATTTATTTCTTTTTTGAGCCACAAGTGTCCAAACAAAACAAAATAGAACAAAACACAGAAAACTGTGGACAGACGAGGAGTTACAGGTTCGACCGGAATAAATAGGGAGACGCAGGTGAACTTCATTTGGTGCAAAAGTGACAACAAGTACACGTGGACACACTAGGGGGAGACAAAGCGCCGGCTCAGTAATCCGGCGAACCAGATCTTATTCCCCAGGGCTGCGGTGGCACAGAAGTGACAATTTGTGTCTTTTGAAATGTTTGTTCATGAATGAAGAATTATGCATTTAGGATAAAATAATTAACTACATGCTCTCCAGATGTTTCAACTGGAAGTCATCAGAACCCGTGGAATGACGCCGCACGCTAATGGGCGTATTTGTCGCGTCATCCCGCAGTATTTGCGTACACAGACACGGCGATGTATGCAGCTGACCCGCGGTGCTGCGTCTTCACTAAAGCTTACACAAAATGAAAAACCCACGAAGCAAATATAAAGTTGCCTTGCTTGACTTTTCACTGCTGCAAATCAGTTTTAAACGGCTACCTGACATATGCACAACCAGTTCAGTCGCTCGTACGCCAAAAACGCTTCATATTCCGAAAGGCAAATTTCTTGCAAAACTTTAGTTCTTAAGACAAAAATTCCCAATGCGAGACGCTCGTATCCTGAGGTTTGACTGGTTTCTCAGGGAGTTTTTCCCTCAGCACCGTCGCCCTCGGCTCGTTCATCAGGGACCATCTGATCATTCTGACTCACACACACTCACATCTCACACACACTGTATGTAAAGCTGCTCTGTGACAATGATTACATTAAAAAACTAATTTTAATTAAATTGAATTAAAAACGCTATGCAAATTAAAACTGATTGAATATTATGTTTGATTCATGTAAGAAAAGAAAGAGACGAATTGAATACAGTGAACACCAACAGAGGGAACTCGGTGCTGCCGTCTGAACGCTCCGCTCGCTCTCACTCACTGACCAGAGCAGAAGCCGAGACGGGTGTTTTTACCTCCAGTAACTAACCTCGTGGGCAGTCATGATGACTCTCCTCTGGAAAAAGTAACTAAAATCTCTCCCTAAACGCCCCTAGATAAAGCTTTTCTTCAAAGCCTGTATCATTTCGGACATTAATTCCATGGCCCACCACAAACAAGCCCTCGGTTTGTGAGGTACAGTACACTCACCTTTACGCTGATGGAGCGCATGATACAGATTGTACTTGGTATTTGAATAAAACAAATTAGTAGTACCAAGTGTGAGCATGAGGGGACGCTAGTGAACCAACTGATAGATAGAGAGGTAGATAGAGAGATGTTCAGTGTTCTTTAAGTAAAGCAATTTAGTACATCAATCTGTGCAGATCTTTGAGTGTGCATCATTTCTTGGCTTATTATTGTGAAAGAAATATTTTTATTGTTTTTATTACTTTGTTTATTTATTTGTCAATAAGCTTTCGCCAGAGCATTAAAAATAAAACTGCATGAAAAGCCAATACAGAAGGAAAGGTTTAATATTATTATTATTATTATTATTTTTTTTTTAGATCAGTCATACCTCACACACCCAGTAGAGGGCAGTAAAGTAGAGGGAAAGAGCTACAAGCAGGAGCACCTTCACTTTTTCTCAGAGATATTTGTACTTTGAGTTAATGACTTGTACTGTATTTGATGAACCTCAGGCCACGCCCACATTCACGCACCATCACAGGGGTAATTTGTGTAAAATAACATAAATCTATAATAACTGAATAAATGATCAGAAATAACTGAAAAACATTTAAGGAAATCTCAAAGACAAGTTAACATGTTCAGGCCTAACAGGGATGAGGAAGGTTGAGACACACACACACACACACACACACACACACACACACACACACACACACCAACAACAACTAAAGAACAGATACAGGTTTAAAATAAACTAGTGAAAACTGTGAGCATATTTATATATGAAGGAAATATTGAGCTCATGGAGAGTCTATCTGTTAATTAAACTTTATTTCAGTTACCATATGGCAGAGTAACGTCTTAATTAAGCAAGTTCACACTCCAGGTCGTGGGTTTGTACTGAATAATAGAAACATGGAATAAGCTTAAAGAGCCGGGGAAGATGAGGGAGGATGAGACCAACAGCTGGCAGTAATGTGACCTACTGGTTTCTAACCACCATTAAGAACAAAGAAGAATATCTAACATCGATATGATATTCAGTAGCACCATTTATTATCAACAGATTATGATTTGTCTCTTTATTTACCCAGTTATTTTACACATATCCTTCTGTGCATAGCCAACTAACCAACCACGGTGACCGACAGTAACTTGGTGTAATTAACAGGAGTGAGAGTGTGTTAAACTCTTAGCGGTAATCTGTAGCCAAAAGGTGAGGAGATGGTGGACAGTCCTGAGAAACTCGCCACATTTACTTTATTTTCCACTTTAGCATATCAGTTCATATCAGCTCTGTTAACCTCCGGGTTCTGGGGTCCAATCCCAAATAGTGTTAAATGGAAAGTTAGTGCAATATGTAGGGCGAACATACAACATGAACTAACAAAAACTAACTAGCTAACTAAGAGACCTCATTAGCTGAGCAGGACAGATTGACATTTTAACAGAGATTTAACAGAGAACTATCTGCATTTTTATACAGAACAGACGACATAAAGTGTCCATGCAAATGTGCAAACGAGCGACAAACTCGACATTACAATAGTCTGTGGTGATGAGTTGAGTGGAAGGAGAAACAGGAAACGTTCCTCGTAAGTAGTAAAAATAGTCTGTGCAAATGAACAAGTAATGAATATTGTGCAAAAGAGGATTTACTCTTTATGTGTGTGTGTGTGTGTGTGTGTGTGTGTGTGTGTGTGTTTATCATCCAGTCCCTTTTTGTTGAGGAGACAGATGGCTTGTGGAAAAACGTTGTTACACGTCCCAGCACTGGTACCATCATCACTTTAATGCTAATCTTTAATCTAATCCAATCAGATTAATCAATCAGAGCCAACAGTTGCATAACGCGGCATTAAACCCGGCAGAACAACCTCGAGAGAAATGAACACCGCAGTCTCAGTTCTTTTAATTAACCTCAAATCACAAGCAGATCTGTTCAAAGTGCTGAGTCATGCTGCGTGTTAAAAGACGTTAAACGTCATGAACTGTTTTTTTTCTCACTCCTCTGTGCTTCTGCAACTGTCATTATCACTTCATTATCACTTTCTTATCTATTTATCGCCTGCACTCTAAAGCAGTGAAACACTAAAACCTTATTTTCATCTCACAGGAATAACGAGTGAGAGGCAGGAAGTCATCTGCATATATTAATGTACAATGGTGTTCAGAGAGACAGAGGGAGACAGAGAGAGAGAGGGAGGGAGAGGGAGGGAGAGGGAGAGAGAGAGACAGAGAGAGACAGAGAGTGAGAGTGAGAGAGAGAGAGACAGAGAAGGAGAGAGAGACAGAGGGAGACAGAGAGAGAGAGAGGGAGGGAGAGGGATGGAGAGAGAGAGAGACAGAGAGAGACAGAGAGAGACAGAGAGTGAGGGAGGGAGAGAGAGAGAGAGAGACAGAGAGAGACAGAGAGTGAGAGTGAGAGAGAGAGAGACAGAGAAGGAGAGAGAGACAGAGGGAGACAGAGAGAGAGAGAGGGAGGGAGAGGGATGGAGAGAGAGAGAGACAGAGAGAGACAGAGAGAGACAGAGAGTGAGGGAGGGAGAGAGTGAGAGTGAGAGAGAGAGAGAGACAGAGAAGGAGAGAGAGACAGAGGGAGACAGAGAGAGAGAGAGGGATGGAGAGAGAGAGAGACAGAGAGAGACAGAGAGAGACAGAGAGTGAGAGAGAGAGAGGGAGGGAGAGAGAGAGACAGAGAGACAGAGAAGGAGAGAGAGACAGAGAGAGACAGAGGGAGACAGAGAGAGAGAGAGGGAGGGAGAGGGAGGGAGAGAGAGAGAGAGAGACAGAGAGTGAGAGTGAGAGAGAGAGAGGGAGGGAGAGAGAGAGACAGAGAGACAGAGAAGGAGAGAGAGACAGAGGGAGACAGAGAGAGAGAGAGAGGGAGGGAGAGGGATGGAGAGAGAGAGAGACAGAGAGAGACAGAGAGTGAGAGTGAGAGAGAGAGAGAGACAGAGAGACAGAGAAGGAGAGAGAGACAGAGAGAGACAGAGGGAGACAGAGAGAGAGAGAGGGAGGGAGAGGGAGGGAGAGAGAGAGACAGAGAGAGACAGAGCGTGAGAGTGAGAGAGAGAGACAGAGAGAGGGAGGGAGAGAGAGAGACAGAGGGAGGGAGACAGAGAGCGAGAGAGAGAGACAAAGAGCGAGAGAGAGAGACAGAGAGCGAGAGAGAGAGACAGAGAGCGAGAGAGAGAGACAGAGAGAGAGACAGAGGGAGACAGAGAGAGAGAGAGGGAGGGAGAGGGATGGAGAGAGAGAGAGACAGAGAGAGACAGAGAGTGAGAGTGAGAGAGGGAGGGAGAGAGAGAGACAGAGAGACAGAGAAGGAGAGAGAGACAGAGAGAGACAGAGGGAGACAGAGAGAGAGAGAGGGAGGGAGAGGGAGGGAGAGAGAGAGAGAGAGACAGAGAGTGAGAGTGAGAGAGAGAGAGGGACTTTTTTGACTTTTTACAATCCTTTAGTTTACAAGTTTTGTTTTATAGGCTAGAAAAAGGATTGTGTTTATAAATAATTGATTTAAAATAGATAAATAAATAAATAGATAAATAAGACATTCATTACATTATAGTCCTTCTTTAAAAACACATAGTTATTGTGCTTTTTTCAGTTAAAATATGCGGCAAAGATGATTTCGTCATCTTCTACCGCGCACAAGGTCTCCTCACAGCACCATATGGTTTTAAACATGTTTATGTCTTTCATACTTTTGTAAAAATTAAAATCAATTAAAATTCTTGATTTAACAAGTCTGGAGAAGATCTTTTTGGGGTCGCAGTCTGTGCTTTGTGCCAGCTTATTCTTTCTGCTTATATAAATTGCCATTTTAGCTTGACCAATGGTAAAATTAATAAGCTGGCATTTGAACCTGTTTCTCCGGACGTATTTAAAACCAAGAATAAAAAACTGATGAGTAAAATCTACATTCAGTGGTAAAAAAAGGTGTTTTAAAAGGTTAAACAAAGGTGACAACCTGGAGCAATGTATAAAAGCATGGAAAACAGTTTCTCTCTGTGAACAGAAGGGGCATTCCTGCGTGACGTCAGGATTTAAAATGGAGATAAAAGAGTTCACAGAGACAATTCCATGTAAAATCCTCCACTGGAGGTCAGCAGACTTTTTGGTTAATGGTGGTTTGTACAGTGCCCTCCACTCTGGTTTAAAATCATTATTAAAACCCAGTTCAGTGCGCCATGGGGTGTCTACCCTCCCGTTCAGTTTTTTCTTGTTTAAGACCTTTACACAAGCTTTGTATAAAACCTTACCAGACACTGTCTCAAAGTTCATGTCCTCCTCACCCTTGAGCTCCAGGAGGGGGCCGCCATGACCCTCTAGGTCCGGAGTTATCGTCAGCTGTGGAAAAGGTTCTTCTTCTGTAGGACTGGTCTCATTGCTTGCGTGTTCCATCAGCTGAACGCGTTCCTCCGACGTTAGGGCGGTTCTCCAGCGGTGTAGGAGCTGGTTGGCGACCCGTTGAGACCGAAGTCCCATCTGTGCTGCCAGGTTCTCTGCTCGAGACAGGTCTGGTCCGGTGATGTTCACCAGCTGCCGGAGTGTCACGATCCCTGCTTTTATCAGGGTCTTGGATAGTGCTGGGGTGGTTGGACTAGAGATGTCCAGCTGCCCTCCACAGACTAGGGGCTCCTCCAGCAGCCAGTGTAACGTTCTGCTTCCTTTGTTTTGTTTTTTAAAAAAGGTCCAGATTTTAAAAAGTCTTTGATAAAATACGGGTAATCCAGTAGTGTCCAGTGCTGTGGGGTCCATTAAAAACAGAGTTCTGTCCAGCCCAAGACCTCCCACCGTGCGTAGGAGTGTGTAGGCTACCGCTCTCCATCCTTCATCACTCGCTCCGGTGAGAAGTCTCTGGATGAACTGCAGACGGAAGGCTGCAGTTCTGCTGGCTAGCTGCACCAGGCCCTGTCCTCCTTCCTCTTTGGGCAGGTGAAGTAGACTTTGTGGTAGCCAGTGCAGTTTGTCCCAGAAGAAGTCTACCAGTAGGGCCTGTATGCTTGCTAGCAGGTTTGGTGGTGGGTCCATGCATGCCAGTTTGTGCCACAGGGACGATGCTGCTAGGTTGTTGATGACCAGCACTCGTCCTCTGTAGGACATTTTTGGGACCAGCCACTTCCATCTGCTTAGTCTGCCTTTTATGTTTTCAACAAGTCCATCCCAGTTTTTGTTTAAAAACTCAGCACTGCCCAGGTAGACACCCAAGTATTTAAAACCAGTCTTTTTCCACATTAAACCCCCTGGTAGTGTGGGCTGGTCGTCTCCCCATTCTCCTACTAAAATGGCTTCACTTTTAGTCCAGTTGATTTTAGCAGATGATAAAACTTTAAAATCTTCTAAAACACCAGTTAAAAGATTCACATCTGCCTGTGTGTTGACCATTACAGCTAAATCATCAGCATAAGCTGAAAGACAGGTTAAAATATTAAAATGAGGTATATTAAAACCAGAAAGCTGCTCTCTTAGTTTGCATAAAAGAGGTTCGATCGCTAAAGAATATAGCATTCCTGACAGAGAGCAGCCTTGTCTAATACCTCTGTGTACTTTAAAAGGGACACATAAACCACCATTAACCTTCAGTACACTCTCAATGTCACTGTACAGTGTCTTTATCATTGTTATGAAATCTGGGTTGAACCCGAAGCTTTCCAGCACCTTCCACAAGTATTTGTGTTCAACCCGGTCGAAAGCTTTTTCCTGGTCCAACAAAATGAGACCGGTCTTTAAGCCTAGCAGTCTAGAGACATCCAAAATATCACGGATTAAATGTATGTTATCAAAGATGGACCTACCAGGCACGCAGTACGTCTGGTCGTGATGAATGACCTGCTCCAGTACCTTTGTCAGTCTTGAGGCTAATGCTTTTGAGAGTAGTTTGTAGTCAGTGCACAGCAGTGATACCGGGCGCCAGTTCCCCAGGTGCGTCAGGTCTCCCTTTTTTGGCAGTAAGGTCAGGACAGCCCTCCTGCAGCTCACCGGGAGCTTTCCTTCTTTCACGCTGTCCTGCAACACCTCTAGTACATCCTGTCCTATTACTGACCAAAACGCCTTGTAGAACTCTACAGGGAGACCGTCTATACCCGGCGCCCGCCCGTTCTTCAGGCCTTGGAGGGCCTTCTGAATCTCTGCCAGTGTCAGTTCTGCCGCCATGTCAGTGGCAGCTTCTTCTGACAGCTTGGGCAGGTTTTTCAAGAAGGTTTCCTCCATTGCATGTGCTTCTGACCACTCACTACTGTACAGCTTTGAGTAGAAGCCGTGTGTCTGCTTGCGAATCTCAGTGGGCTCTGATACGAGATCCCCTGACTCTGATCGCACAGCATGTATGATTCTTTTCTGTCCATTTTTTTGTTCCAGACCAAAAAAGAACTTAGAAGGAGCATCCATTTCTGTTGCGTGTTTGAAACGTGAGCGGACCAGCGCCCCCTGTGCTGCAGTGCCCAGTAGGTCGTTCATTAGGGCTTTTTTGTTTTTCAGGGATTCAATGTTTCCTCCGTTTTCTGTGGTCTCTAAACACTGGAGTTCTGCTATTTCGGTCTCTAGCGCTCTCATTGATCTAACAATGTCTTTTGTGACATTGAGTGTGTACTGTTGACAAAAAACTTTTATTTGTGCTTTAGCTAGATCCCACCATTGCTGTAGAGAGCTAAAATCTGCTTTTTGTGATTTAAGATTGGTCCATAAAAAAGTAAAAGACTCAATAAAATTGGCATCTTCTAAAAGTAGGGTGTTAAAATGCCAGTAGGCTCTTAGGCTTAAGGTTTTTCCTACTGACAGCGCACTGCACCATACTATGATCAGAGATGCCTACTGGGACGATAAAACATTTAGTAAAATAAGACAGTTGATGTTTAAAACCATAAAATCGATCGAGTCTTGCCAGTGAGAGTGTGTTCTCTATGGAGTGGGCCCAGGTGTACTGTCTTTGTTTCTTGTGTAAGTCTCTCCATATGTCACTTAAGTCCTGGGCCTCCATCATCTCCCACATGCGTTTACGGGAGGCCATGTGAGGTTCTCTATGGTTTCTGTCCAGGTTGTCGGTTGTGCAGTTAAAATCCCCACCCAGAATTAAAATGTCAGCAGAGTTACAGTCGTTAATTACGCTGTTTAGTTTGTCTAAAAACATCATCCTCTCTACTGCCTTGGTGGGAGTGTACACACAAATAAAAACAAAAACTTCATTTTCATAAAACGTTCTCACTTTTAAAAGCCTCCCATTTAAAAATTCTTCTACTGTATAAGAGTTCGGTATAAAATTGCGAGCAGCGAGCAGTGCGACTCCACCACTCAGTGGTGTATTGTGGCTCAGAATCGCGAGCCCATCCCACTCCTTCGACCAGTCCGCTGCGTTCTTGGAGTCGCTGTGTGTCTCTTGAAGTAGAGCCACATCAACATGATTCTGTTTTAAAAGTTCGTATAGTTTGGCTCTTTTTTCACATGTTCTTGCCCCATTAATATTTAAACTCGCAATATTTACTTCACTCATTAAAAAGTGTGTAGATAAAAAGACAGTCTTATATAAAAGAAAACATACCAGTGTCCAGCAGGGAGTAAAAATCCTTCTAGAATTCCTCTTCAGCAAGTTCCTTGTTTATTTTGGTAATCCATTTCTTTAGTCTGAAGATTTCAAGTTCAGCGAAAACTTTTTGTTTCTTGTAATATTTGACGTCATGGACGAACTGCCTCTTGCTTGAGAAGTGGTCTTCTATTTTGATTTTTGACCCCCCTTTCGTCTTTTCTAAAAAAACATGTATGGATTCCTCGCTGTAGACGACTGGCATTCTTTCTTCCTCTGCGGTGAGGAGCAGCACAGAGTCTGAGATGTACCCATCACTGTCTGACTCCGGTTCGGGGTCTTTTTTGGGGAGTTTTTTTCCTCCTCCTTTACGGTCTTTTTTCCTTTTTGGTGCTTTGAAGGAGGCCTCCTCTTCCATCTCTATGTCCGCCTCGTCCCCTTGTGACAGTGCGGCTGATGCTTCCATTTGACGGCTCCTCGCCCTTGTACCCATCGCTGAGAGCACAGGTAGCTCCAGCGCTGCACCCGAACCCTCTGTGACCTTATCGGAAGTGTTCGGCCTCTCCGGTGCCGGCTGGGTCACGTTGGGTTCCTCTCGGTCCGGTTTGGCCGAGCTCGTTGTTTCTGGTGTAACTCCAGTTGACTCTTGGACTGCAGGCTGGGGTTCGGTCTCCTCTGGCTCTGGGTCAGCAGCATTGCCGGGTCCCTCAGCAGACGGTCGAGCTGTAGTCGCAGGGGGAGTGGCCTCGCCCGGCACGGTCGCGTCGTGACCCGCTCGCTCAGAAGCACCAGGATCACTCTGTCTTTCGGGACAAGCACGGAACAGATGTCCCATTGCACCACATTTAAAACATTTTATATCAGTGTCTGAGGAGGCGAATATACTGTAGTCAAAGTTTTCAACCCTGAATTTAAAAACAGCATTTAGCTCTTCTACACCCTCTTTAAAGATCATAAAAACATAAACATCTCTCCTAAAAGACACCAGGTGTTTAATCAGTGGGGATTTACAGCCCAGGGGGATTTTCTTTATAGGGGAGACCAGTCTTCCATATCTGGACAGTTCTGCAGCGATGACACTATCAGGTATGAAGGGAGGGACGTTGGACAGAACTATTTTCTTGGCTGGGGAGCTCAGGGGAGAAACCCGGATGTGCTCGTTATTTACACTGATACCATTCTGTACAAGTTTAGCCGCTTTATCTACACTATTTACAAACGTGACCACAGCGCTGTTCATGCGGGAAGCAGAGACGATGTTCTCATGTCCCACCACATCACCAACCGCTAACACACACTCCTCTAAACTCGCCGCGCGCACACCACGCGCACACCACGTGACACCGCGCCGGCGAGTTAAACTCTCAAACCGCTGTGTGTTCTGAGCCGCCACGCTCCAGCAACACACACACACACACACTCACACACGCGCACACACACACTCAGTCGCGCGCACACACACGCACACACAGGCACACACAAGCACTCACACGAAAAAGATAGATTTAGCCAAAAAGGTGTTATAAATGGCGAAAAAGGGCAAAAAGAAAATTGGCAAAACGCCAATCGCTCTCACGCGCTCTACACGCCACACTCGCTTCCCTGCCGCACCGCGCATGCGCAGAGAGACAGAGAGAGAGAGAGAGAGGGAGAGAGAGANGGCTCTGGGTCAGCAGCATTGCCGGGTCCCTCAGCAGACGGCCGAGCTGTAGTCGCAGGGGGAGCGGCCTCGCCCGGCACGGTCGCGTCGTGACCCGCTCGCTCAGAAGCACCAGGATCGCTCTGTCTTTCGGGACAAGCACGGACCAGATGTCCCATTGCACCACATTTAAAACATTTTATATCAGTGTCTGAGGAGGCGAATATGCTGTAATCAAAGTTTTCAACCCTGAATTTAAAAAACAGCATTTAGCTCTTCTACACCCTCTTTAAAGATCATAAAAACAACTCTCCTAAAAGACACCAGGTGTTTAATCAGTGGGGATTTACAGCCCAGGGGGATTTTCTTTATAGGGGAGACCAGTCTTCCATATCTGGACAGTTCTGCAGCGATGACACTATCAGGTATGAAGGGAGGGACATTGGACAGAACTATTTTCTTGGCTGGGGAGCTCAGGGGAGAAACCCGGATGTGCTCGTTATTAACACTGATACCATTCTGTACAAGTTTAGCCGCTTTATCTACACTATTTACAAACGTGACCACAGCGCTGTTCATGCGGGAAGCAGAGACGATGTTCTCGTGTCCCACCACATCACCAACCGCTAACACACACTCCTCTAAACTCGCCGCGCGCACACCACGCGCACACCACGTGACACCGCGCCGGCGAGTTAAACTTTCAAACCGCTGTGTGTTCTGAGCCGCCATGCTCCAGCAACACACGCGCACACACACTCACACACGCGCACACACACACTCAGTCGCGCGCACACACACGCACACACAGGCACACACAAGCACTCACACGAAAAAGATAGATTTAGCCAAAAAGGTGTTATAAATGGCGAAAAAGGGCAAAAAGAAAATTGGCAAAACGCCAATCGCTCTCACGCGCTCTACACGCCACACTCGCTTCCCTGCCGCACCGCGCATGCGCAGAGAGACAGAGAGAGAGAGAGAGAGAGAGAGAGAGAGGGAGGGAGAGGGAGGGAGAGGGATGGAGAGAGAGAGAGACAGAGAGAGAGAGAGAGAGGAGGGGAGAGAGGGAGGGAGAGAGGAGACAGAGAATGAGAGAAGAGACAGAGGAGACAGAGAGAGGGAGGAGAGAGAGGGAGGGAGGAGAGAGAGCGAGAGAAGGAGAGAGAGACAGAGGAGACAGAGAGAGAGAGAGGAGGAGAGATGGAGAGATGAGACGAGACAGAGAGAGCAGAGAGTGAGAAGAGGGAGGGAAAGAGAGAGACGAGAAGGAGAGAGAGACAGAGGGAGACAGAGGAGAGAGAAGAAGGAGAGAGAGAGAGACAGAGAGTGAGAGGAGCAGACAGAGAAGGAGGGAGAGACAGAGAGAGACAGAGGGAGGGAGACAGAGAGCGAGAGAGAGAGACAAAGAGCGAGAGAGAGAGACAGGGGGAGAGAGAGAGAGAGAGACAGAGAGAGAGACAGAGGGAGAGACAGAGGGAGGGAGAGGGAGGGAGAGAGAGAGAGACAGAGAGAGACAGAGAGTGAGAGTGAGAGAGAGAGAGGGAGGGAGACGGAGAGCGAGAGAGGGAGGGAGACGGAGAGCGAGAGAGACGGAGGGAGAGAGAGAGACAGAGAGTGAGACAGAGGGAGAGAGAGACAGAGAGAGAGACAGGGGGAGAGAGAGAGAGAGAGACAGAGAGAGAGAGAGAGACAGAGAGAGACAGAGAGTGAGAGTGAGAGAGAGAGAGGGAGGGAGAGAGAGAGACAGAGAGACAGAGAAGGAGAGGGAGACAGAGGGAGACAGAGAGAGACAGAGAGAGAGAGACAGAGAGTGAGAGAGAGAGACAGAGAGAGAGAGGGAGGGAGAGAGAGAGACAGAGAGAGACAGAGGGAGGGAGACAGAGAGCGAGAGAGAGAGAGACAAAGAGCGAGAGAGAGAGAGACAAAGAGCGAGAGAGAGAGACAGAGAGCGAGAGAGAAAGACAGAGAGAGACAAAGGGAGGGAGACAGAGAGAGACAGAGGGAGGGAGACAGAGAGAGACAGAGGGAGGGAGACGGAGAGCGAGAGAGAGAGACAGAGAGAGACAGAGGGAGGGAGACAGAGAGAGACAGAGGGAGGGAGACAGAGAGAGACAGAGGGAGGGAGACGGAGAGCGAGAGAGACGGAGGGAGAGAGAGAGACAGAGAGTGAGACAGAGGGAGAGAGAGACAGAGAGAGAGACAGGGGGAGAGAGAGAGAGAGAGACAGAGAGAGAGACAGAGGGAGACAGAGGGAGGGACAGAGAGAGAGACAGAGGGAGACAGAGGGAGAGACAGAGAGAGAGACAGAGAGAGACAGAGGGAGGGAGACGGAGAGCGAGAGAGAGAGACAGAGAGAGACAGAGGGAGGGAGACAGAGAGAGACAGAGGGAGAGACAGAGAGAGAGACAGAGAGAGAGACAGAGAGAGAGACAGAGAGAGAGACAGGGGGAGAGAGAGAGAGGGAGAGACAGAGAGATCAGTGGACAGTAAATGGGATGCGCTCCAGTGGTGAAGTGGTATCATGGAAGATTCTCAATCTTGCGTTCTGGATTCTATTCCCTGCCCATCTCACACACACACACACACACACACACACACACACACACACACACACACACACACACACACACACACACACACACACACACACATGACGTTTTAGTGGCACACATGGTTAACGCTGTGGGTTAACGGGTTACCGATTGGACGTTCGGGGTTTCGAGCACCAGCACCATCACTGCTAAGCCCTTGATATCTGCTGATATCAATATTTCTTGAATAAATGATTAGACATGTTTATCTGTCTGGTATAATTACAGAATACAGTAGTAATATTGTTATAGTGCACAGAAGTGCAATAAAACTGACAATGAATAAAGTTTTTCTTTTTTAGTGGCTGTTTGCTGATGATTATTATTACAGTTATTTTTATTGTTATTACTATGGCACCTATCCCATGAGAGTTATATTATCACTTTTATTATTATAAATATTTACACTGACTGAAGCATAAAACGTGCAGAATCACTACGGAGATTTTTGGTGATTATACACCTGTTTAGTTACATAAAGCTTTCTGTGTAGCTTCTCACACTTTTAGCTTTAACTAGTTTCTAACATGACAGTTTGGAAAACAACCTGTCGAACTCTTATCAATTAATCTATACGTGTTTTCATAATTAAATAAACTTTAACATACATGTAAGTGTTTATAAATCTTCTTAAATGAATAAAAAAGTTCATACTGTATGTATCTATCACACAAAATGCTGTAAAGCATGTGATCTACAGTCGTGGCCAAAAGTCTTGAGAATGACACAAATATTAGTTTTCACAAAGTTTGCTGCTAAACTGCTTTTAGATCTTTGTTTCAGTTGTTTCTGTGATGTACTGAAATATAATTACAAGCACTTCATACGTTTCAAAGGCTTTTATCGACAATCACATGACATTTATGTGAAGAGTCAGTATTTGCAGTGTTGGCGCTTCTTTTTCAGGACCTCTGCAATTCGACTGGGCTGCTCTCAATCAACTTCTGGGCCAAATCCTGACTGATAGCAACCCATTCTTTCATAATCACTTCTTGGAGTTTGTCAGAATTACTGGGTTTTTGTTTGTCCACCCGCCTCTTGAGGATTGACCACAAGTTCTCAATGGGATTAAGATCTGGGGAGTTTCCAGGCCATGGACCCAAAATTTCAACGTTTTGGTCCCCGAGCCACTTAGTTCTCACTTTTGCCTTATGGCTCGGTGCTCCATCGTGCTGGAAAATGCATTGTTCTTCACCAAACTGTTGTTGGATTGTTGGAAGAAGTTGCTGTTAGAGGGGTTTTTGGTACCATTCTTTATTCATGGCTGTCTTTTTGGGTAAAATTGTGAGTGAGCCCACTCCCTTGGATGAGAAGCAACTCCACACATGAATGGTCTCAGGATGCTTTACTGTTGGCATGACACAGGACTGATGGTAGCGTCACCTTTTCTTCTCCGGACGAGCCTTTTTCCAGATGCCCCAAACAATCGGAAAGAGGCTTCATCCGAGAATATGACTTTGCCCCAGTCCTCAGCAGTCCATTCGCCATACTTTTTGAAGAAGATCAATATGTCCATGATGTATCTTTGGAGAGAAGTGGCTTCTTTGCTGCCATTCTTGACACCAGGCCATCTTCCAAAAGTCTTGGCCTTCCTCCAGATGCGCTCACACCTGCCTGCTGCCATTCCTGAGCAGCTCTGCACTGGTGGCACTCCGATCCCGCAGCTGAAGCCTCTTTAGGAGACGATCCTGGCGCTTGCTGGACTTTCTTGGACGTCCTGAAGCCTTCTTAACAAGAATTGAACCTCTTTCCTTGAAGGTCTTGATGATCCTATAAATTGTTGATTTAGGTGCAATCTTAGTAGCCACAATATTCTTGCCTGTGAAGACATTTTTATACAACGCAATGATGGCTGCACGCGTTTCTTTGCAGGTCACCAGGTTAACAATGAAAGAACAATGATTTCAAGCATCACCCTCCTTTTAACATGTCAAGTCTGCCATTCTAACCCAATCAGCCTGACATAATGATCTCCAGCCTTGTGCTCGTCAACATTCTCACCTGAGTTAACAAGACGATTACTGAAATGATCTCAGCAGCTCCTTTAATGACAGCAATGAAATGCAGTGGAAAGTTTTTTGGGGGGGATTAAGTTAATTTTCATGGCAAAAAAGGACTATGCAATTCATCTGATCATCTTCATAACATTCTGGAGTTTATGCAAATTGCTATTATAAAAACTTAAGCAGCAACTTTTCCAATTTCCAATATTTATGTCATTCTCAAAACTTTTGGCCACGACTGTACATGTTAACCCCATGACCATTTAATGATATTCTTCACTAATCACCCAACCAGAGATCAGCTTACACATTGCTGTCTCTCTGTAACATGATACACTGTGTGTTAAATGAGAACAGGATATAATTCATTTAACAAACATTAAGTAACTGTAAATTATTTAAAAATGTATGAAGTCTCGCTCATTCATGTGTCATTCATTAAATATAAAAGGTGCAAGTGTTGGTAAATCACCGCAGTTTAGGAGGAACCTTCATCACATCACCCTGTATTAGTGTCAAATACCACTTTTACCCCATTAGAAGTAATATCAGAGTATAAATCAGTAGTTCTGGTGGGGTTAGCGGTAGTTTCTTACTTTGATGAGCCTTCCAACAGCATTTAACATGATATTTCTGTCTCCTTACTTCAGTTTCAGAACGTAACGCTAGCCTTCACCACTGCCAATGCGATAACTTTTTAAATGGCACTTAAAGGCTATTTAAGGGCACCAGTTTTGGTACATGCTAATGGGCCTAGCCTTGAGATCCTCAACAGTATATTATAAATATTTAACATATTGTCCAATAAGTGTTAAACATTTAGCTAATCATTATTACAAGCTAATCATCTAACGTATCACAAAACTTGGCACACACACACACACACACACACACACACATGACGTTTTAGTGGCACACATGGTTAACGCTGTGGGTTAACGGGTTACCGATTGGACGTTCGGGGTTTCGAGCACCAGCACCATCACTGCTAAGCCCTTGATATCTGCTGATATCAATATTTCTTGAATAAATTATTAGACATGTTTATCTGTCTGGTATAATTACAGAAATACAGTAGTAATATTGTTATAGTGCACAGAAGTGCAATAAAACTGACAATGAATAAAGTTTTTCTTTTTTAGTGGCTGTTTGCTGATGATTATTATTACAGTTATTTTTATTGTTATTACTTTTATTATTATAAATATTTACACTGGCTGAAGCATAAAAGGTAACGTATCACAAAACATGGCAAGCCACAGACTATAGCTGAGACACTTTTTTAGCTGACTGAATTTTTGGTTGGGAAAAAGTGCTACCATAATCATGGTACCATCCACTGGTTCCCAGAGTCACTCTGTTAGAACTATGACTACTTTAGTGGTGCAGCCTTGTACTCGTCCATGTTCCCAGTGGCGAACCTCAGAGGGTAAGGACTGGTGTGACAACTTAGTGCATAATGGAAGGGTTTATTCAACAACAGCTTCTGGTTCAGTAATGTTCTGATGGTGCTGTTTAATCATCCTCCAGTTTCCTGATGAATCCCTCAGAAACACTTTGATTTCATCGTAGCTGTGCTGAAACATGTCTCGGTCTGAAAAATGTCTCAATCACCAATTGGTCAGTCTAATGCAGGACCTTCCTCGAAGCTGGAGCTTTCTGCTTGACCCATACATCGGCTTGTATTGGCATGGTATGATTTCCCATAGACTGGATGAGAGTGTGCCATCTTTGAATGGAGTGTGAAAATGGTCCAGGACCCTTTCACTTTGGAGGGGCAGGTGAGTTAGAGCCTCATATACTATACACACGTGGACAAAATTGTTGGTACCCTTCGGTCAAAGAAAGAAAAACTCACAATGGTCACATAAATAACTTTAATCTGACAAAAGTAATAATTTACAAAACTTCTATGAATGTTAACCAGTGAAAGTCAGACATTGCTTTTCAACCATGCTTCAACAGAATTATTAAAAAAAATAAACTCATGGAACAGGCTTGGACAAAAATGATGGTACCCCTAGAAAATCCTGAAAATAATGTGACCAGAGGGACATGTTAATTCAAGGTGTGTCCACTAATTAGCATCACAGGTCTCTACAATCTTGTAATCAGTCAGTGGGTCTATATATAGGGCTCCAGGTCGTCACTGTGTTGTTTGGTGACATGGTATGTACCACACTCAACATGGACCAGAGGAAGCGAAGGAAAGAGTTGTCTCAGGAGATTCGAAAGAAAATTATAGACAAGCATGTTAAAGGTAAAGGCTATAAGACCATTTCCAAGCAGCGAGATGTTCCTGTGACTACAGCTGCACATATTATTCAGAAATGTAAGATCCATGGGACTGTAGCCAACCTCCCTGGACGTGGCCGCACGAGGAAAATTCATGACAAATCAAAGAGACGGATAATCCCAATGGTAACAAAAGAGCCCAGAAAGACTTCTAAAGAGATCCAAGGTGAACTTCATGCTCAAGGAACATCAGTGTCAGATCGCACCATCCGCCGTTGTTTGAGCCAAAGTGGACTACATGGGAGACGACCAAGGAGGACACCATTGTTGAAAACAAATCATAAAAAAGCCAGACTGGAATATGCCAAACTACATGTTGACGAGCCACAAAGCTTCTGGGAGAATGTTCTATGGACAGATGAGACAAAATGGAACTTTTTGCCAAGGCACATCAGCTCTATGTTCACAGACGGAAAAATGAAGCATATCAAGAAAAGAACACTGTCCCTACTGTGAAACATGGAGGAGGCTCTGTTATGTTCTGGGGCTGCTTTGCTGCATCTGGCACAGGGTGTCTTGAATCTGTGCAGGGTACAATGAAATCTCAAGACTATCAAGGGATTCTAGAGAGAAATGTGCTGGCCAGTGTCAGAAAGCTGGGTCTCAGTCGCAGGTCATGGGTCTTGCAACAGGACAATGACCCAAAACACACAGCTAAAAACACCCAAGAATGGCTAAGAGGAAAACATTGGACTATTCTAAAGTGGCCTTCTATGAGCCCTGACCTCAATCCTATTGAGCATCTTTGGAAGGAGCTGAAACATGCTGTCTGGAAAAGGCACCCTTCAAACCGGAAACAACTGGAGCAGCTCGCTCATGAGGAGTGGGCCGAAATACCTGCAGAGAGGCGCAGAAGTCTCACTGACAGTTACAGGAATCGTTTGATTGCAGTGATTGCCTCAAAAGGTTGTGCAACAAACTATTAAGTTAGGGGTACCATCATTTTTGTCCAGGCCTGTTCCATGAACTTCATGAGTTAATTTTTTTTAATTCCGTTGAAGCATGGTTGAAAAGCAATGTCTGACTTTCATAGGTTAACATTCATAGAATTTTTTTTAATTATTACTTTTGTCAGATTAAAGTTATTTCTGTGACCATTGTGAGTTTTTCTTTCATTGATCGGAGGGTACCAACAATTTTGTCCACGTGTGTATGTCACATAAAACAGTGTCTGTGTCCACCTGAGGTGGAATATAAATGATTTTGATTACAACCAAGGTAAATTCCAGAGGAAAGTGGAAAGAGCGATGTTTGATGCTGAGGATTTCCAGGTGGAACCTCGGATTGCGAGTAACATGGTTTGTGAGTGTTCCACAAGACGAGCAAAGATTTGTTTTGACATCAAGCGTCACATGATCACAACTGAGCCAATGATTTTTCTTTCTCTTGTACTGTGGAGTTGTGGGTAATCATCTCCCCTGCTGGGTCTTAGTGCTCGTCTCTCACTAGTATAGTCAACATCCGTGCACACGTGTACTGTTTACTATAAGACTGTGACCATGCGTGTGCGGAAAACATCTTTTATTTTGTGTTTGTATGCGCAACACGTGTGTACTGTTTATTATAACATATGTGTGTGTGCGCGTGTAAAACAAAAGCAAGTCTCATTAGAGAGGTTTCTCTCTTTTTGTCAGCCGGCTCTTTGTGTCTGTGTGCGTGCCATTGCACACCGTGCCCCTTCACATACATACACACACACACACACACACACACACACACACACACACACACACACACACACATACACACACATCTCCTCCCCTTGCCTTCACACACACACACACACCCTTCTCCCCTTGCCTTCACACACACAGACCCCTCCTATTTTTCGCTCCTACACTCTCTGATCTACACAGAAACACTGCTCTCTTGCGATTCTTTTTAAAGGTAAAGTGCAGTATCATTTGTCTTATTTTTACTATATATTTTGTGTTAATTATTATTATTATTTTTTTTTTGTTGTTGTTGTTCCCTGATTTTCTCCCCTAATTTAGTCGTGTCCAATTCCTCCCCGTCACTAGGGGGCTCCTACATTAAGGCTACTACTACCACTCAGTCGGGAGGGCCGAAGACTATCACGTGTTTCCTCTGAACCACGTGACGCCAGCCGACCGCATCTTTTTGTACTGCTCGCTCGCGCACCGATGGGGGCGGAGTCACACACACGGAGGACGGCGCTATCCGCTCCCTCCATTGCGCGAACTCACAGACGCCCCTAACTGGCTGTAGAGCCATGAGTAATGTGGGAGCACGATGTACCTCTCATCCCTCCCCTCTGAGAGAGCTCGGCCAATCAGCTCTCTCTAAACCTCCGGCTGCGAGAGGTTACAGCACCACTCGGGATTCGAACTAGCGATCTCCGGATGATAGGGCGAGCGCTGCACCACTGCGCCACTCGGAGGCGTGTTAATTTTTTCTTTTATTTTTTTTTTTATGTATTTATTTTTTTGGGGATGAGTAATGAATGATTTGAGTTTCTATTATTTCTTATGGGAAAATACTATTTGGTTTACAAGTGTTTTGAAACACGAGCCTGCTTCTGGAGCAAATTATGTTCGTAATCCAAGGTTCCACTGTAATCTAGTGCTGATACCATCAATATATAACAGTTACCACTCTGTCACTGTGATGTAATGATTTAAAAGTGCAGAGTCATAGTTTAAGTGTGTTTATCACTAAGCAGTGCCTTCATTGATAGACTGTACACCAAATAAACACCATAAGACATATGCAGCTTTAATACACCTGTGGTGTGTGTGTGTGTGTGTGTGTGTGTGTGTGTGTGTGTGTGAGTGATGCACCCGCTGAGAAACCTGAAAGATCTCTGGTTATAGGAGACTCTATATTGAGACATGTGAAATTAGCTCGGCCTTTAGGGGGCGCCAGCGGCAGTGGTCAGGTGTATCCCAGGAGCCAGAGCACCGGACATAGCAGGTAACCTTAGTGCTCTAGGTCATCATAGGTTCTCTAAGATAGTGGTACATGCTGGAGCTAACGATATACGCCTTCGTCAGTCAGAGGTTAGTAAGAGTAACTTTACAGAGGTGTTTAAAATAGCGAAGGCGATGTCCGAAGAAGTAGTTTGCTCTGGTCCCATCCCAATGAGACGTGGCGACATAGCTTACAGCAGGTTATGGTCGCTGAACCGCTGGATGTCCAGGTGGTGCTCCGAAAACAACGTGGGCTTCATTGACAATTGGAAGACTTTTGAGGGCAAAACTGGCCTGTTAGGGCGGGACGGTGTCCATCCCACTCGGGAAGGTGCTGCTCTCATTTCTTGTAGTATAGCACATAGTCTCAGAAGAGGCCTAGTTAATCGGTGACAATCCAGAGCCAAGGCCAGGGAGCAGACAGACAGGCTAAACCAACCGTCTGCTAGCTGCATAGAGTCGTCACTCAGGGTTCATCAGATTGAGACTGTGTCTGTTCCCCGAGATAAACATAAACATACATTTAGAAAGACTCAGAAAGTCTGTTTTAGTAATTTAATTAACATAGACACCACAAACTCAGATCACACTGAATGCGCAGCCAGCACCTCTGATCTGAAGCTAGGACTGTTAAATATTAGATCTCTCGCATCTAAAGCAGTTATTGTTAATGAAACTATCACAGATCAGGAGCTTGACATATTATGTTTAACAGAAACCTGGATTAAACAGGACGAGTATGTGGCTCTAAATGAAGCGAGTCCTCCTGGATACAGCTACATACACCAGCCTCGGCTAACTGGTAGAGGAGGAGGAGTCGCAGTTATTTATAACCATAATCTGTCTCTCGTACAAAAACACAGTTTTAAATCTAATGCATTTGAAGTTCTCTATAGTAACATAAAGTCAGCTCAGTCGATCCCGCTAATCATCATTTACAGACCCCCTGGGCCGTACTCGGAGTTTCTCTGCGAATTTGCAGATTTCCTTCAAACCTTGTTGTTTCTGTAGATAAAGCGTTAATTGCTGGAGACTTTAATATTCATTTTGAGAATCCAGAAGACCCTCTGAGAACAGCATTCTTGTCCATACTGGACTCAGTAGGAGTAAATCAGTGTGTAGTAGGACCCACTCATAAAGCAGCTCACACTTTGGATTTAATATTATCCTTCGGATTAAGTATAGGAAATATAACCACAATTCCACAGTCTGAAGTTATCTCAGATCACTACCTTGTCTCGATTAAAGCGTGTTATAGTAATAATGTACGCACAGCACCGCGCTTCCACCTTAAACGTACATTTACATCAAATACCGCACAGAGCTTTATCAATAATCTTCCAGAATTATCTACTTTGATTGGATCGCCATCTGACTTCACAGAACTCGAACAGGCGAATGAATATCTAGAGTCAGCACTTCGTTATAGCTTAGATAATGTCGCTCCAGTTAAAAGGAAAATGATTAGAGATAAGAAACTCGCTCCTTGGTATAATGACCACACATGTGCTTTAAAACAAACTGCTCGAAAATTCAAACGTAAATGGCGCCAAACTAAATTGATAGTATTCAAAATAGCTTGGAAGGAGAGCATCCTGAACTCTAAAAAAGCTCTCAGTGATGCTAGATCAACGTATCTCTCCACTCTTATAGAAAATAACAAAAACAACTCGAGATTTTTATTTAATACCGTAGCTAAATGAACTAAAAACAAGACCACTGCAGAAATCTCCACAACATCATCATGCAGTAGTGAGGATTTCATGAACTTTTTCAATAATAAAATCATAAATATTAGGCAAAAAATTCAGGCTTTGAAACCAGACAATTTAAATAATTCAGATGATCTAACCACATCACATCAGAACTTAGAACACTTTACTCCCCTTGAAGCGAGGGAACTAATTTCACTCATCTCTTCTTCAAAATCGTCAACCTGTATATTAGATCCTATACCGACACATTTTCTCAAGCAGATAGTACCAGCAATAATAGAACCCCTGTTGAAAGTAATTAACTGTTCACTAAGTAGTGGGTATGTCCCCAAATCCTTTAAATTAGCCGTTATTAAACCGCTAATCAAGAAACCTGATCTTGACCCCTGTCTGCTTTCTAATTACAGGCCGATATCAAACCTTCCCTTTATCTCCAAGATTCTGGAAAAGGTAGTATCACAGCAGCTATGTTCACATCTACACAGAAATAGCATAAATGAAGTGTATCAGTCAGGATTTAGGCCTCATCACAGCACAGAGACAGCACTTGTTAAAGTAGTAAACGACCTCCTATGGGCCTCTGATCAGGGTTGCGTCACTATACTTGTGTTACTGGACCTCAGTGCAGCTTTTGACACCATTGATCATAGTATTCTCCTTCACAGATTAGAAAAGGTAGTAGGAATTAAGGGAACTGCCCTCTTGTGGCTCAGATCCTATTTGACTGATCGTTATCAGTTTGTAGATTTAGATGGTGACCATTCCTCATGTTCTCAAGTGGAGTTTGGTGTTCCACAGGGCTCAGTTTTAGGCCCACTGCTTTTTTCCCTTTACATGCTTCCTCGGTGTGATTATAGATTCCAGCCTTTCGTTTGAAGCTCATGTAGATAATATCACCAGGATAGCTTTCTTTCACCTTAGAAATATTGCCAAGATAAGAAACATATTGTCACTAAATGATGCAGAAAAACTAGTTCATGCTTTTATCACCTCTAGGTTGGACTATTGTAACGCCTTACTGTCTGGTTGTTCAACTAGGTGTATAAACAAGCTTCAGTTAGTTCAGAATGCAGCAGCGAGAGTCCTCACTAGAACCAGAAGATACGAGCACATCACCCCTATCTTATCTACACTGCATTGGCTCCTGTCAAATTTTGCATCGATTTCAAGATACTACTTTTGACAATTAAAGCACTAATTGGTCTCGCGCCACAGTATCTGAGTGAACTGTTAGTGTCTTATGATCCGCCACGCCTACTTCCATCAAAGGATGCAGGCTGCCTGTCAGTACCACGTATTATTAAAACTACAGCAGGGGGCGGAGCTTTTTCTTACAAAGCCCCAAAGTTATGGAATAGTCTTCCTGTTAATGTTCGGGACTCAGACACAGTCTCAGTGTTTAAGTCTAGGCTAAAAACTATTTATTTAGCGCAGCATGTTTGTAAATAGATGAGCCTTAGGTAAAGGAGCAGATCTGGGGGACTCATGGACGTAGAGTATTTGGTGAACTGCTATGTTTAGATGCTGTCCTCCCCACTCTCATTGTTCACTCAGGTTTGTTGACGGTGAGGTGATTGGTTGCTTTACATCTCAGTTCCCTCATGTTTGTGTTTCCTTCTGGCTCTCCCTTTTAGTTATGCTGTTATAGTTAGTCCTGCCGGAGTCCCTGCTTGCACTTTGCACTAATATACATTCACCTTATACATGTTGACTGTGACCAGACCTAACTGCCATCTCTCCTTATTTTCTGTTCTCTCCTTTTCTGCTCTCTCTCTCTCTCTCTCTCTCTCCTCTCTCTGTCTCTCTGTCGAGCTATACATGTTCGCTCCTGAGTTGCCAGTGATCCAGACCCCTCTGCCCTCTGGAGCCGTCTAACCCGTCCTGGAGTCCTGCTTCTGGTTGGAGATCCCGTCACATGGATGCCCCGTGTGGTCTGCCTGGATGCGCTTGGTGGCTGGGGATGGTTTCCATGAAGACTGTCCTATCATCGATTGATGCTCTGGGGACCTGTGACTTCAGTTGTTCGATAGCTCAGGACTGGAATCTCCTACAGTCTACCTGAGCCTCCAGGAACAAACTGGACTCCTTTTAATTTAAATTTTAACACATCTCCTGTTACACTGAACTTCCAGTACACATTATTATGCTGATCAATCCCTGCTATCCGTTATCACCCAGATGAGGATGGGTTCCCTGTTGAGTCTGGTTCCTCTCAAGGTTTCTTCCTATTACCATCTCAGGGAGTTTTTCCTTGCCACCGTCGCCCTCGGCTTGCTCATCAGGGACAATCTTATCATTTTGATTCATACACATTGCATAAAAACTTACTTCTTTTTATTGTGTAAAGCTGCTTTGCGACAATGTCAATTGTTAAAAGCGCTATATAAATAAAATTGAATTGACTTGACTTGACTTGTGTGTGTGTGTGTGTGTGTGTGTGTGTGTGTGTGTGTGTGTGTGTGTGTTCTAATAAGGCTCCCCACACAGTTTTACAGTCTGACATTATCTCGCTCACTCAGACGGATCCACAGATAACAGCAAGTTCAGGAGATGCTGAAGGTCACTATTAATAGAGTAGCACATGTCTGGTGGCTTCAGTCTAGCTCACACACTTACTCACTCTCACACACACAGTGTATACATAGACCGCCGTTCTCCAGAGAGCAGGAATGAAGCTGAAGCTGCCGAACCCGGGTCTGGATGACCGGATCCCGTCCCATGCCGACCTGGAGTACATGGAGACAGTCCAGGCTAAAGACCGTCCACAGTGGGACAATAAAGCTCAGTACATGCTCACCTGTGTGGGGTTCTGCGTGGGACTGGGGAACGTCTGGAGGTTCCCTTACCTGTGTCAGAGCCATGGCGGAGGTAGGACCGGTCATGTTTTGGGGTTTCTATAACGGTTTTAGAAAAATGAGATTAAACTCATGATGACAATTGATGATGTTCCTGATGTGATATGGTGCTCTTCATTGTTATGTCTTGGGTTCATCAGTGGATCATTGGTTAAGTGTTCTAGATGCATAAAGGAAGCTTCTCTAAATTTAAAACCATTTGACTGTCATGGTTTCAGTTACCTGGTGATGCGTTTCAGTTTCCTCAGTATAAATACTGGATACAACACAACAGTTAAGGGATACCGAAAGGCAAATCCTGTTTTGAAGGGTTCTGAATTAAGCTAAATTGTTTTGGGTTATTTTCTTCCTAAGAGTGCAATTATTTAACCTTTAGTTCAAGAATCTGGAACAGCCTCCTGGACCAGAGGGAGCACGGTCATAAGTGATCATAACTGAGTGCAGCATCAACGAGCTGAAAGATATTCAAAGAGAAAACCTGTTAAATATTGACCTTTTAGTGATTATATACATCCTTTAGTCCATGACCAGTGTTGGTTTTTTTTTTTTTACAAAGTAACGCATTAGAGTACTTTTTTGAGAGGGCGTGTGGACTCGATCCGTACTGGAATCAGAACCTGGAAACAACCTTTAAGATACCTTGTAAAGCTAAGTAGTTATTCACACATGAGATGCTGAGATGATGTGAGATTTACACTGCTGTGCTCAGATACTGTATTTCTGAGATACTGTACCAGCTAATACACTCACCAGCGTCACAGTTAGAGCGCTCCATCTTTCCCAGCTTTCATTTTCCTTCTAATGTCTCCACGTACTGTACATATAAAAACAGTAATAAGTCAAACATTGTGCAAATGTCTCCCATTTCATCATATTAAATGAGATTACATGATGTAGATTAAAGTGTTTGTGTAACAGCCCGAGCAGCAGCGACCTCGTTTCCCCTCTCGTCTGTTCCAAACCCTCAGCATTCAGCATCAGCAGTGAACTCATCACCTCCTGATCATCTCTCGTCACCTGCACCTGTCTCTCACTGGAACAGGGACGGGAGCGAACGTGAGAGACAGCGAGATGTGTCGCTGTACTGGGTCATACCTCATTTGTACAAAATTGAAAAATAAATATTTATAGTGATATTATTATTGAATAATAATTAGCAGAACTCAGGTTTATTACTGAAGCGTATTACTCGGACATCGCTGTCTCGGCTCTGCTTGAGCTCCTGCAGTTTCTGATTAACTTTGTTTCCATGAAAGTTCAGACAAGTTACTTATAAAATGTGTGATTTACTGATGATTTTGCAGTTTATGAGGTTAGTTCTTACACAGGTGGGATAACACTTTAACAATAACTCTTAACTCTATTAAGTCTTTAATAATCTACTGGAAGCATTTAGACACAGGGCTCGTCTTCTGATTATTAGTCAAAGCATGTCTGATAACTAAACATGAGCATGAAAGCTCCAGAGAAAGCACATTAGACATATTATTATCCATTTTTACTACATGTGACTTGAGGTAATAAATGTGCACGCTGAGATATGAGATAAGGAATCAGGAATGAAATCGGTCATCATCATATGGAGGCCAGGCCATCAGAGATGCAGATTATTCTGAGATAAGCAGCACTATCTGTAGGAGTTAATTAGTGATCTGGTTGCACTTACATTTACTTCTTTAATTACGTTATAGATGTTCCTACATCCCCACTGGGTTGTAAAATCTAATAAAAAATCTGATGAGTTTATTGCTGGTCTGTCAGGACAGCAGGCTGGTAGGAGACGTGTATTAACTTTAGGATATTAACTTTAGTAAACCATCAACTGACTGATCTAAAGGTCTGCATTCAGCACGACATGCAAAGATGGAGCTCTTCCTCCTGTCTGTTGGTCAGTGACTGCTGCAGATACTGCAAACAGCTTCTGCTCCTTCCATGGTTCACACCACACAGACACACAGTGGAGAAGTTCTCCTCAACAGAACCTTCATGAGAATAGTGATGAGTCGGAACCGTAACCCTGGACCAGAAGGTCGTGCGTTCACTCCCACGTTCTGTTTTTAATCGGCCCTTATCTTCTTATCAGGTCTGAGCTTTGGAAAATTGGACAATTAAACAATAATACTCTCGGACAGCGAAACATAAGAATCCTAACATCTTCCATCTGTGTGTGTGCAGGAGCGTTCATGATCCCGTTCCTCCTGCTGCTGGTCCTGGAGGGGATTCCTCTCCTCCATCTGGAGTTCGCCATTGGACAGAGGCTGAGGAAGGGAAGCGTCGGAGTTTGGAGGTCCATCAATCCGTATTTATCCGGAGTCGGTGAGTGTAACTTTGTGAGTCGTACACTGTTACAGGACAAGGTCGAGTACTGTAGTGTTTACTCGTTACGAGGGCCCGTTCAGTACAACCCAGGGCCGGTCCGGTGTGGAGAAACCGAGGCTTAAAGTGAAAAAGACCCAAAACATCTATTACCTGAAAACCTGAATGTCATATATAGGAACTTGAGAAGTACTGATCCAGTAATGGACGACCTTGCAGTTTAACACTTCTAGAATAAAGGTACAACATGTTCCTGTGATGATTCGCCACCAGGTAGAATCACGAGTGCAGATAGAGAAGATAATACAGACAGATCCAGGTGGAGTAGTGTTCGATTACAACCTCAACCACTCAGAACACAACAACCGGTGGATTGTATCTTACATATTGCTTAATAATTGAAGGGTTATTTGATACAAAAATGAAATCTTTTCATCAGTCATATATGTTTTATATGTGTATCTCATAAAGCTACTGACTTAAACACAAATTAATCAGTGAATTACACGATACAAGCTCAAAATAACTGTAACTGCACTGGCAACAGAATCTGACGTCGTATGAAATAGAAGAGGATGAAACTGAGCTCATGAGATTTTCTTCCAGCTCTTCCATAAACAGGGAACAAGAGGGACTAAAGAACAGGAGAAACGTCGGACTGCATGCGTACACTGATTATTGCACTGTGCCGCTTTATCAGATCACGCCTATTGTGCACAGGATTGAGAGGGAAAGATCAGCCTGTTTATTTATATATATATATATATGTTTCTCACAGCTGTAACAAATGCATTATTGCACAAGAAAAGCAGTTATGAACAGCGAAAGATTAATTTATTAACTTGCACATCAAAATCATTATAGTGGGACAAAGTGCACAAATCGCAAGAACAAAGATGGAGAGTGTAACAGACAGAGTGAAAGAATGGCACAGTGCTGGCTCGCTCGGTGTCTTCTGCAGACTAAATGAGAGGCGCCGCATAATGGCTGACCTCTCTGACCCCAGCCGACTAACAAGAACCTGTGATATGCTCTGATACACTATATTGCCAAAAGTATTGGCTCGCCTGCCTTCGTGCAGATGTACGTGTGCAACATCCAGTTCTTAATCCATAGAGAATGATCACATTCCATACAAACGTAAATATTCTTTTGATTGTGTAAAGCTGCTTTGCGACGATGACAATTGTTAAAAGCGCGATACAAATAACATTGAATTGAATTGAATTAATATGACCAGTTTTGACCGTTCTTCCAGAAGTGCATTTGTCAGACATTGATGTTGGACCAGAAGGCCTGGCTCACCGTCTCCGCTCTAATTCATCCCAAACGTGGTCTATCAGGTTCTTCCACACCAAACTCGCTCATCCATGTCTTTATGGACCTTGCTTTGTGCACCGGTGCGCAGTCGCGGTGGGCGGAAATTTCCATAAACACCTTCCGAAAGCCTTGCCAGAAGAGTTGTGTATATGTGACAAATAAATGCTGAACTTTAACTTTAATAGTTAATAAAAAGCACTTTGACTTTATTAATCATACATTAGATATCTGTAATGGTTGAAAAACAGGTTTAAATATGGGCAAAGACAAGCAACATAGCAGTGCACAGCAGTTTCACAACTTTGTCTTCAGTCGTCTTGCAAATTATGACATTTGTCTCTGAGACACTGATTTTCACTCCTAGTGGTAGTTCAGTGGTTTAGATGTTGGACTGCTGATTAAAATATTGTGGAGTTCTGTACTGTGGGGGCTCAAAAGGTTAAGGCTCTGGGTTATTCAAGCCCTAGCGTCGCCAAGTTGCCACTATGGAGCCCTCGAGGTCTTTAGTCCTGTAGGCTCCAGGGCACGTTGTATCCATGATGACCTTGTACTTGCACTGACCCAGCTTCCGAATTTTGATATGTGAAAAAAAAAAAGAATTGTGCTGGGCGTTTAAGCAAGGCCCTTAAGCATCTACTACTGCATTGTGTGATGATAAAGGAATGTGAATGTAAAGAATAAAGATTCCGTTAAATATGCTGAAAAGTGTACAATGTGTGGTCACCATGGAGATGAGCAGTGAAGGATGAGACTCGACTGTATCAGCTCACTTTTTCTCCACAGGTACAGCATCCATGCTGGTGTCCCTTATGGTTGGGATGTACTACAACACCATCATAGCCTGGGTCATGTGGTACTTCTTCAACTCCTTCCAGGATCCACTGCCATGGAGTCAGTGTCCCATAAATGAAAACAGAACAGGTAATGTTTATTATTATTATTATTATTATTATTATTATTATTATTATGTGTGTTAATGTGGTTGTAAGAACTACTACAGTACATCAATCTCTCCACACCTCTACTCATCTGGAAGTGTTTCAAAGCAAATCTAGAACAACTTCTCAGTCTCTCCGTCCTCTTCTACAGGCGTGGTGTCTGAATGCGGCCGCAGTTCCTCGGTGGATTATTTCTGGTACAGGGAGACTCTGAATATCTCAAACAACATTGAGGATTCGGGCGGGTTGCAGTGGTGGATGGTACTGTGCCTGATCGCAGCATGGTTGGTTCTCTGGGTCTGCTGCATCCGAGGCATCGAAACCACCGGGAAGGCAAGAAGAACTTTATAGACATTTCATCCGAAGATAAACCTGGTCAACTCTGTAAACTGATTCCTATCTGCCATGCCAGTCACAGAGAGGACAAGAAGGCGTGTCTTGGGTCAACGTCCACATTCGTTTTATGATCAATAAGTACACTTATGTGTGTTATCTTCTGCCATAAAACTGACGTGTGTAGGAAACCTTCATTCATCATCCAGGCATCGTCAGGTTCCAAAGTTGATCATGAGTCACTGCAGTTTTTAAACGTAACTTATCAGATTTAGTAGAAAGGTCTGAACAACCTTCTCTCATTGGCTTCTTGTCTTTTCTAGGCGGTTTACATCACGTCCACTCTGCCGTACGTCGTTCTCACCATCTTCCTGGTTCGAGGGCTGACTCTCAAAGGCTCTGTTGATGGAATCAAGTACCTCTTCACTCCAGATGTGAGCAACATGTTGACTAACGCCCTGACCTTGGGCTTTGTAATGTTCCCTGATCATGATTGATTTCCACTTAGACATCAGGACAGGTGTTCCTTTCTCACTAAAGATTTTGCAGTTCAGCAACGGACTTGTATTTATAAAATCTAAAGCATTTACATAAAGTATCGTACAGTAGGTCATTATCTAAAATATTTTTTAAAGAAAAGTTCTGAGACTGGACTTAAATATCTGGAAGTCATCCTTTAGGTTTTCAACCTTATACTAATATATCAATACAATCATTTAGACCTTTATCTTGTAACTTCCTTTTTGGAAACTCAGACATTTTCCCTCAGACCTCCAAATGAAATTCCATGAATTGGTGGAGTTTACACTAAAACCTAATGCTGTTAATGATGAATTTAAATACTCTGCATCCTACATACATTAAACACGGCCCAATCCAGACTCTCTCATTTAAACAAGTGCTGGATGAATGTAAACATTTTACTGACTGACAAAACGTTGGCATAAGATAACAGAAGAGAGGAAGATCATTTGCATCGCCATTATTAATGAGTCGACCAGACGAATCCATTGTCCAAAACACTTTCAGTTTACTTTGGCTTTGTATTTTATTGAAGCCATGTGATTTTGTGTAGTTAAAAGAGTTGGCGAATCCGACCACATGGCTGGACGCTGGAGCCCAGGTGTTCTACTCTTTCTCGCTTGCCTTTGGAGGACTGATCTCCTTTTCCAGTTACAACTCCGTACAGTGAGTAAATCCTTCAGTAAACAAGAAGCAAACATCACACACAGGTTTGTATTATACTGACATGTGTACGCTGGGTTCTTTTAGTAACAACTGTGAACAGGATGCTGTTATTATTTCCATCATCAACGGGTGCACGTCAGTGTATTCTGCCATTGTCATCTACTCCATCATCGGCTTCCGAGCCATGGAGAAGTTTGAGGACTGTCTCAGTGGGTATGTGATTATATCCTTTCCTGGTTTAAATATAAGCCACCTTCTCAACTCCAGCTCCTGGTGGTTAATCATGTGGGAGAATGTTCAACATATTGATAAGGCTTCTCTGAGGAGACTTCTACATATCTAAATGTCTACAGTTCCAACAAAACAAAGCCTTGCTCTTCCGCTCTCTGTGTTGTGAACAGGAACATTTTGGCCCTCCTGAATGCATTTGACCTGCCTGTGGGAAACATAACTGAGAGCAACTATGAACAAGTCCTACAAGCTCTTAACAGCACATCACCCTCAATAATTCAGGGGCTTGATCTAAAGACTTGTAACTTGCAGGACATCCTCAGCCAGGTGAGACTCCAGCCTTCATTCTTAACACTCTAGTACACCATCTCAGTACCAGTGCATTTGTTGATGATTTCTTATTTTTTCATGATCTTGGATTAGAATGATATCTTTTTGTCAGACTTAAAACAACTCTTGTAGTTGAATTAACATCTTGCATTGTGGGTAACTCCATGTTACTCTATGTTCCACCAGGGAGTAGAAGGTACTGGTCTGGCCTTCATCGTGTTCACGGAGGCCATCACCAAGATGCCCATTTCTCCTCTGTGGGCAGTGCTGTTCTTCATCATGCTCTTCTGTTTGGGACTCTCCACAATGTTCGGTAGCATCGAGGGGGTCGTGGTGCCTCTTCAGGATCTGAACATCTTCCCAAAGAAATGGCCTAAAGAAGCCCTAACAGGTGCCAAACATCTATTTCAACTTGTAGAAACAGTGGAGTTGATCTTTTCTCTTCATATCATATTTTGATCGCATGTGATCATGTTTATGAAAGTAATATTCACTGGCATTCACAGACGCATATTATATTTTTAACAGGTAAATACTCTGCTGTGTAACACTAAACAATGACAGCTTGCTAACTCACCCAGTCATGCACAAATGACCATGCTTCATATGGTATCTGCCTCCATTATATGTCTTCATACACAATACAAACACCATCTGCATGATAAGACCACATTTTATCCCCTTAGCAAGCATTTAATCTTTGATCTGCCTTCACCGTCCCCGAAGGATAAACACACTCTGTATCAACAAGGCTCGCATCAGGGTCAGTCAGGCCAGCAAGGAGTATAAAAGCTGCTGAAAAGGGTGTTTAGGAGATCACATTCATCATCATGAGCAGTGAGCAGAGTTCATGACTCATAAAACTGTCTGTAACACTAAACAGCATGACAGGAGCTTGCTAACTCACCCAGTCATGCACAAATGACCATGCTTCATATGGTATCTGCCTCCATTATATGTCTTCATACACAATACAAACACCATCTGCATGATAAGACCACATTTTATCCCCTTAGCAAGCATTTAATCTTTGATCTGCCTTCACCGTCCCCGAAGGATAAACACACTCTGTATCAACAAGGCTCGCATCAGGGTCAGTCAGGCCAGCAAGGAGTATAAAAGCTGCTGAAAAGGGTGTTTAGGAGATCACATTCATCATCATGAGCAGTGAGCAGAGATCACATTCATGACTGCTAATTGATGAGAAATAAAACAAGATGTCTAGTATTTTCTTATCAGTTGCAGAGAGAATTTTGTGCTATTTTACAGACAATAACAGAGTGGAATTTAAATTTCAGGAATCGTGTGTCTGGTGTCTTTTGCCGTGGCTCTGATATTCACACAACGTTCTGGTGAATACTGGCTCGCTCTGTTCGACGGATTCGCCGGCTCCATCCCTTTACTCATCATCGCCTTCTGTGAGATGATTGCTGTGGCTTACATCTATGGAATAGACAGGTCATACTCAGGACTTACACCACACTCCCTCAGGCTCGGGTCTCAAACCACACACTCAGAACCGGGTCTCACACCTCGCTCTCAGACTCGGGTCTTAAACCACACACTCAGACTCGGGTCTTAAACCACACACTCAGACTCGGGTCTTAAACCACACACTCAGACTCGGGTCTTAAACCACACACTCAGACTCGGGTCTTAAACCACACACTCAGACTCGGGTCTGAAACCACACACTCAGGCTCGGGTCTCAAACCACACACTCAGACTCGGGTCTCAAACCACACACTCAGACTCGGGTCTGAAACCACACACTCAGGCTCGGGTCTCAAACAACACACTCAGACTCGGGTCTGAAACCACACACTCAGGCTCGGGTCTGAAACCACACACTCAGACTCGGGTCTGAAACCACACACCTCACTCTGAAACCACACACTCAGGGTCTGAAACACACTCAGAACTCACACTCGCCTCAGAACCGGTCTTCAGACCCGGGACTCACAGAACCTCGCTCTCAGACTCGGGTCCAAACACACACTCAGAATCGGTCTTAAACCAACCAGAACCGGCCTCACACCTCGCTCTCAGACTCGGGTCTTAACCCACACACTCAGACTCCCGGTCTTAAAACCACACACTCAGACTCGGGCCTTAAACCACACTCACAGACTCGGTCTCACACTACGGGTCTCTAAACCACACACTCAGACTCGGGTCTCACACCTCGCTCTCAGACTCGGGTCTGAAACCACACACTCAGACTCGGGTCTCACACCTCGCTCTCAGACTCGGGTCTGAAACCACACACTCCGACTCGGGTCTCAAACCACACACTCCGACTCGGGTCTCAAACCACACACTCAGACTCGGGTCTCAAACCACACACTCAGACTCGGGTCTTAAACCACACACTCAGACTCGGGTCTCACACCTCGCTCTCAGACTCGGGTCTGAAACCACACACTCAGACTCGGGTCTTAACCCACACACTCAGACTCGGGTCTTAAACCACACACTCAGACTCGGGTCTTAAACCACACACTCAGACTCGGGTCTCACACCTCGCTCTCAGACTCGGGTCTGAAACCACACACTCAGACTCGGGTCTTAACCCACACACTCAGACTCGGGTCTTAAACCACACACTCAGACTCGGGTCTTAAACCACACACTCAGACTCGGGTCTCACACCTCGCTCTCAGACTCGGGTCTGAAACCACACACTCAGACTCGGGTCTCACACCTCGCTCTCAGACTCGGGAGCATGAATGAATGAACCCTTACTGACTAATCAGAGCACAGGGACTCATAAGCTTCACCATCAGCATTAGAAATAAACAAAAAACTACAAGCTAGCTGCATTAGCATGTCTATCTTCAGTATCATGTTGCTAATCTACAGGCTACACAAGGCTGAACCACAGTCAGTTTTATTGCTGTGAGCAGAGTGAAGATAAAGAGTTAGCTGTACTTTGTTCTTTTATTATAAAATCCCTCAGGTCTTATCTTGTAGCATGTTTTGCGCACCATAATGTGCTAACAAGGTAAACATCCTCTTTATGCTAGCATGCTGAAAATTAAAACTGCACTGGAGACTTAAAGTAAAACAAAAAAACGTGAGATTTCAGAAACAGTGTATAAAGTTTAAACTAAATTGATGTGTTTCTGCTTGTGCTTGTAGGTTGTGATACGTTGAATGAGATCAGCTGATCTGTATCTTTAGACCTGATCGTCTGTGTTAACGATTCCTTATTGAGGTTCAGTGTGTCACAATATAGACCAAAACTCATGAATAATTAGCGTTGCTGATGTATGCTAGGCAGGGATTAGTCCTCATACCAGTTTCTGCTCTCAGATTAGACCCGGAATCTTTGGCTTATGTCTGCATTAATCTTATTTATTTTATTTCTGTGTTCGTGTGCCCCTCCTGCAATGCAATACTCAGCATCCTGTTTTATTCCCCTCGCAGGTTTAATGAAGATATTGAGTTCATGATCGGACACAAGCCCAATTTCTTCTGGCAGGCCACATGGAGAGTGATCAGTCCTCTCATCGTTCTTGTCATCTTCATCTTCTACCTGATCTCCACCGCCACCAGGGAGCTCACCTACATCGCCTGGAACCCTGAGTCGGTACGATGCTTGATGTCCAGTACAAATGGAATCAAACACTCAGAGTGATTCTTGTCCTATAAGAGCCCGACTGGAAGCGGTTTATTCCTCTTCTATCACATCAACTTTATATCACGAACAACATGACGTAATTTTGAACGACAAGTTAGCACAAGTATAATGTATAATAATTCACTTTTCTTTTTTTTTTTAATCCAGAAAAATTTTCCCACTTTAGAGGTCCTGGACTATCCCGAGTGGATCAATATCGTCATCTTCATCCTTTCTGGTATTCCTGCTCTGCTTATTCCATTGGTTGCTGTTTATAAACTCATCAGGAAGCGTTGCTGTGGGAAAGATGATACGCAGGCGCTGGAAATTTACACCGTGTCGGCTCAACTACAGACAGAAGTCAAAAAAGTGTAGAACAACAAACTGACCAGCAGCTTACGGACAGTATAATGGGGAAAGGACTAAACCACTGTGAAAAAGATGAAGGTTATGTTAGAAATTAATAAATGGAAATAAAAGTACTCTAATTATGTCGGAAAAGACCCCTGGAGCCTCCCGTGTGCTCAGATTCCTAAAGAAGTTCTTCTCATGTTCTTATATAGAAGCCATGTTCCTGACCTTTGATAAGTAAAGGTCAACCAAACCTCATTTTAACATGAATAGAGACACTGCGACGGCTCACAGATGTGAATTGTGTTCGGTTTCCTTCAGGTTCTCCACAAAGTCTGACAATCACAAAGAATTATGGAATCCCTGTGACATTTACTCACCTGAAAACTCACCAGCAACTGTTGTATTTGACTCTCCAAAGCTCTGAAGTGATCTTTGTAATCAGGGGTTCAAGAAGTGACAAAAGGAAAACTGTTTAAATAATGCAGGAAAAAATCTCTAAATGCACAGTTCCCTCCTGAGGTCACACCACCCGCGACGCGCCGCCAGACGTCACAAGCATCTGTCTGTGTTGAGTCTGTGAGGATATGGGAATTATATCTGCATTATGTTAAATAAGGTGAAGACCTTTACACCTTCAGGTCCGGTGTGTATCCGGTGTGTAGATCACGTCCTGACCGTAACCCCCTGTGAGGAAGGACATGCACTTGTGTCACTAATGTTGGTGAAACGTTCTGCATAAATAGACATTTAAATGCACAGCATGTCAATGTAGTTGGATCATGTTCTTCTACACAAATGATTTACGTGGCTGTCCTGGTTCAGCTCCTACTATATTAGGTAGAAATGAAGTGTTTTATGCATCAGTTATTCTTTCCTTCATTCTTAAAATCAGCCTGTAAAATGAATATTCTGTAAATGTAATGCCTACAACAAATACTTGTATGTTTGACTGCTTGTAAAATGCATTTATATAATTAATTATTGTACAGTAAACACGGTTTATAAATGCATTTTTTCTTACAGTTTGTCACACCTCTGTCAGAAACAGTTATAAAGTGATTTGTTTTACACAGTAAATAAATATTTTTCGGCTGAAATGTTGGGCTCAGCAGTTTAAATTTGTTCACATCAGACTGAATCTGTGCTCTGATCAACACTTGATGGCAGCGTGTTCAGTGCGAGTGCTGGGAAATGAGAAGTTCAAGCTCCGCGAGTATGCATCAGCACTATCTCCATTCTGAAGATAAAAACGTCCAAGTGCTCAAGGTCTTCATTAAGATATTAATACAGGGTTGAAGACCATTCTCACACACACACACACACACATGTATATAGGTGTACGCCTATTTACATAGATACCATCAGATTGCCACAGAAGCAGCTCTCTTTGAGGTTTGAGGACACAGCAGGAATGAAGCTGCCGGACCCGGGTCTAGAGGACCGGACGCCGTCCCACGATGATCTAGAGGATATGGAGAAGGTTCAGGCGAAGGACCGGCCTCAGTGGGACAATAAAGCTCAGTACATGCTCATCTGTGTGGGGTTCTGCGTGGGACTGGGGAACGTCTGGAGGTTCCCTTACCTGTGTCAGAGCCATGGCGGAGGTAGAGATTTATATATACTGTTTTTACATATATATAAATAAACAACTAAAAGCAAATGCCCAGAAGAACCTGAGAACTAAACTGGCGGAGATTTGCATGCTGTAGTTGTCTATAACATCAATGCCATGTTCAGACGTCTCCCTCAAAAAATTCTGACCTCACAGCAGGAAAAGAATAAAGCAAAAGAAAAATCTATTTGGAATTTCTACTCATTTTATAATGAGTTGAAATGAGCAAACTTTCCCAAATACAGATTTGGGAACGTATGCTTGATGTATGATGTCATGTCAGCACGGTCGCTCTACAGTCAACAGTGAATGATATAAGACTTTACTACTATAGAAGAAATTCTAATTAGTAAATTTGTCAAATATAGTAAGTTTGATCTTAAATACATCATGACCTCATGAATACTGCTAGCTAACTTGTTGCTAACGAAGCTCAAGCTCTCCTAGAGGTTTACATTTATGTACGAGTTTGTACCTTGAAAACATCAAGCTTGAAAATCAAATAATACTGCGTTTAGATTGACCACTTCCCTGTAAAGCTGGACGCAGTTTAATGTGTCTCCAGGAGCATTCATGATCCCGTTCCTTCTGCTTCTGGTCCTGGAGGGAATTCCTCTCCTGCACCTGGAGTTTGCCGTCGGACAGAGACTGAGGAAGGGCAGCATTGGGGTCTGGAGGTCCATCAGCCCTTACTGGGCTTGGTGAGATTTATAATGAAACCTCAGCAGGCATCACATGAAACGTCTCCCTGGCTGGATCACCAAATCATTTATTCACAGATTCCACAAATTCCCTAAAAAAGTAACAGTAAAATAAACCACGTGTTGCTTTATGAAAGTTTATTTTATGATATTTACTGTAGCTTGCTGTTGGAGAAAAAGAGACGCTAAATGATACTATCTCCGCCAAGTGGTCCAATAATAATCTAACGATAATAAGACCAGTGTATTGAAGCAGATTGACCAACCTGTCGTGTAAAAAGGGCATTTTCAGATTTTCTGACTCAAGTGGATAATTTGTCAAATATTTCTTCTTTTCTTAAGGCTGTTTACGTCACATCCACTCTCCCCCACCTGGTCCTCACCATCTTCCTGATCCGTGGACTGACCCTCAAAGGCACCATTGATTGCTCTTCACTCCAGACGTAGGTTTCCTTTACTTATTTTGAACATGGCATGCATTCTCGCACTACTCACACCTGGTGATGTGATACACTGTGATTCTCTCTAATCGCCTGACTTTTTAAGGTGAAAGAGTTGCTGAACCCTTCCCCCTGGCTGGATGCAGGTGCTCAGGTGTTGTTCTCCTTTTCAGTTGCTTTTGGAGGACTCATCTCATTCTCCAGCTACAACCCAGTACAGTACGTTAATCCCACATTTCCCTAATTTCACTTAAAAATGAAGACATGAGGTGAAGCTTTAAGTGTGTTTCATGTTTTACCAGCAACAACTGTGAAAAGGATTCAGTGATGATCTCTGTCATAAATGCGATGACATCGGTATATTCAGCTACAGTCATCTACTGCATCATTGGCTTTCAAGCCACAGAAAAATATGAGGAATGTTTAGGAAGGTATCCTGATATTGGACCTGTTATTTTTCTTGTTTACAGTTATTTTTTTTGTAAAACACTTAATGATTCTCACTTTTTTGTTGTTGCTAAACAGAAACATTTTTGCCCTCTTGAATACATTTGAACTTCCAGAGGGGAACATCACAGAGAGTAACTAGGATGAAGTCTTACAGGTTCTCAACAGCACATCACCATCAATAATTCAGAAGCTCGGGCCTCCGAGTAGCGCAGTGGTTAAAGCACTCGCCCTATCATCCGGAGATCGCGAGTTCGAATCCCGGGTGATGCTGTAACCTCTCGCAGCCGGAGGTCTAGAGAGAGCTGATTGGCCGAGCTCTCTCAGAGGGGAGGGATGAGAGGTACATAGTGCTCCGACATTAATCATGGCTCTACAGCCAGTCAGGGGCGTCTGTGAGCTCGCGCAGCGGAGGGAGCGGATAGCGCTGTCCTCCGAGTGTGTTACGCCGCCCCCAACGGTGCGCGAGCGAGCAGTTCGAAAAGATGCGGTCGGCTGGCGTCACGTGGTTCGGAGGAAACACGTGATAGTCTTCGGCCCTCCCGGCTGAGTGGTAGTAGTAGCCTTAATGTGGAGCCCCCTAGTGACGGGGAGGAATTGGACACGACTAAATTAGGGGAGAAAATCGGGGAAAAATCCAAAAAATAAATAAATAAATAAATAATTCAGAAGCTCAATCTGGAGACCTGTGAGTTGCAGACTTTCCTCAGTCAGGTGCACTTTACAATGATGTTCTGGATTCAAATAATATGTAGGGAGTTATAATAAGAACTGGTTTGGGTTTCAGGGACTAGAAGGTACTGGTCTGGCCTTCATCGTGTTCACAGAGGCCATCACCAAGGTGCCTATTTCTCCTCTGTGGGCAGTGCTGTTCTTCATCATGTTCTTCTCTCTGGGACGTTCCACCATGTTTGGCCATGTTGAGGCTGTAAGGTCTCTGCAGGACCTGAATGCTTTGCCCATCTTGGTCAAAATCTCTTTTAACAGGTAGGCTCATTATAAAAGATACATTTAGTTGGGTTAAACTCAGAGTGAGGATTTAATAATGAAATTGAGAAAATTGCTAAAATATTGAATTTATTTATATTAATAAACTTTAATGAATGAGTTTATAGTGAGCGGTATTTTAAGTCATGGGCCTGGACTATGTTGTGTGCCATCAGAGAAGAAAGATTCCATAGATATGATCAGCTGGTCATTCAGTACATACTGTACATACAACATCAGCTGACTTCACTTTATTGCCACATAGCATTGCTGTGCGTAGACCTGAGCAACTGAAGCAACCCCAGATTATGTTATTTACTGGAGAGTGCACTGTATTAACACAAACACTGACATTTTTAATTCAACACTTCAGAATGTATTATTGTTTTGCTTACTGAAGTGAAGTGAAGTGAAACTCTGTGCAACCCTGCATAAGCCCCTTAAAGTGAAGTCCCCACAGGTTGGGCATCCTCCCAACCGGTCTGTGGACGATGACTTCATCACCACAATCTAGGGACCACCCATCCCCCTTGACGGTAAGGACACGTATGATAGAACTCTGTGCACCAAGTTCATTTCAGCATTTAACATAATCTACCCTCAGCAGCCGATTAGAAAGTTGAGTCTGCTGGGTCTGAACTCCTCCCTCTGTAACTGGATCCTGAACTTCTTGACTTGGAGAGCTGAACCAGTCTTGATCATGAGGAGCACCTCTCCAACACTGGGGTCCCCCAGGGCTATGTACTCAGTCCATTGGTGTTCAATCTTCTGACCCACAACTGTGCAGCAACACATAGCTCGAACCACATAATAAAGTTCCTCACTGACCATGGTGGACAAGAACAGCTAACAGCGGCTAACGGACCGGCGCAGAGCCAACAACCTGTGTCTGAATGTGGATAAAACTAAAGAGAAGGTTGTTGACTTCAAAAGAGCACAGGAGGACCACTGAAAATCAATGACTCCTGGGTGGAGATCATCATAAGCACAAAATTCCTTGATGTTTACCAGGCGAGAACCTCAGCTATTCCATCCATCATGGACATTTACACCACACACTGCATCCACAAAGCCAACCGTCAACCCATTACACACACTCTACTACACACACACACATACACACACACACACACACACCTCCCTCATACACACTCTTTACCCTTCTGCCATCTGGAACTGCTGTGTAACTGCTTCTTCCCACAAGTAATTTGACTTCTTAATTTGCAGGCACTAACTTCACCAACACAAACACATTAACAAACTAAGCTTTATGTAGTCCTGTGTTGTAGTTTGTTTTTCATAATCTACAGTTCTGTGTTGTTTTATGCTGCACCACAGGCCATCAGGGATGTTGTTTGGTTTCACACTGGACTGTACCAGCTCTGTATCAGCCTGTCTTTGTTGCAGGTCTGACATGTCTGGTCTCCTTCATCATTGCCCTTGAGTTTGTGCAGTCTTCTGGAAACTACTGGCTAGCGCTGTTTGATGGGTTTGCAGCATCTATCCCTCTGGTAGCTCTGTGTGTACATCTACGGCATTGACAGGTATCCAGGGGTCCAGTTACTCCTGTGACAATGTCATGTCTGACGTGGAAGCTCCAGGTTAACCCAATTCTTTTACATCAGGTTTAACAAAGACATGGAGTTGATGGTTGGTCATAAACCCAACATCTTCTGGCAGGCTACGTGGAGAGTCCTCAGTCCTCTCATCCTCTTTCTCATCCTTCTTTTCTACCTCATAAAAACTGTTAGCACAAAGCCAACCTACATTGTCTGGGACCCGGACTCGGTAAATGCTATAGTACTAGGAGAAAATGTTCTCAGGATGTCCGTTATCGGTCGAGTAAAAAAAATGTCAAATGAACACACCTGCACTATACTGCAGAAAAAGTGAAGTAATAACATTTGACTTTTTGAATAACATTTGAATGTTTTCTAAAGATTTAAGTTTACACTGCAGGATGCATCGGTGTATGAGACACTTAACAGAAACGAGCCAATCTAATGAATATCAGTTTATTTATCAGGAAATACAATGTGAAATATGAAATGTAAATAAATATATGCATTGCACTATTATTAGAACAAATATACATATCAAAATTCCTGGACTTTAACATTTAGGAAGCGTTCTGAACACCTTCAACTGTTAGAATGTGTGTGAAATGATTCCTCTTGCCCCCAGAAACCCTCCATGTGTGTGATGTGCTGGTGATTCAGTACACTCAGGTGGTCATGTGACTTCATGTTACTGAGTCTCGACCTGAGCGACTGAAGCGACGCCAGATCATAACACTGTCTCCAGAGGCTCGTACAGTGGACGCTATGCATGATGGGAGCGTCGCTTCATTACAGCGCTTCCCTTCTCACCCTGACACGCCCATCACTCTGGAACAGACTCGGTCTGGACTCATCAGGTCACATGACCTTTATCCATCACTCCACAGTCCAGTCTTTATGATCCCTAATGAACTGAAGGGTTTTTTCTGATGAGTCTCACAAACATGTGGTTCATAATGGACACACGGCTGTTTATTCCCAGTCCCGTGAGTTCTCATCTCAATGTGTGTGTGTGTGTGTGTGTATACTGAAATACTCTTACTGTGTATTAAACATAGCTCTGATTTTACTGGACATTTTTCCCCAATGCGACCTCACCAGGTGTTTAAGTGATGTTTTTCTGAATTATCCTTACAGAGTAGAATAATGTATTGATCAGATCGTAACCCAATTCCCGTCATTCCAGCTTTTTTTCCTTAGTTGTTGTTTTTGCTTGGTGTAGAAAAATAATTCTGAACCCTTTTGAAACGGTGCCGTTTTATTTTTGGCCAGGCTGTATAGGTGTAAAATGCAAACATGTACCTGATCTTTTAAACTTTCTTCCCATTGCTTTCCTGTAGCCGGGTTTCCCAGCACTGGCTGAAGTGACTTATCCCGACTGGAATTCCTTGTCTCTGTATTCCCGGAGTGGCTCTGATAAAGTGCCCAAGAGCATAAAAACACCATGAAGTCACAATAAAAAAAGCAAAAAGCTAAGTTGGGGATTTAAATCTATTTGTCATCCTGTATGTGTGTTTTGTTGGCTTTTCGGATTTACGTCTCTTTGTGTGTACATACCGTTTAAGACAGAACGAGCTCTTTGTTTTTTACAAGACCAGGCGTTCTCTGCATCCTGGGAAACAGTGCATATAAAAAGTTCACATAAAAACCTAATGCGCCTTATAAAACATTACGGCTGTAAAGGTGTATGACCTTTGCTTTCATAAAATCCCGTGTAGCATTTTTAATATATTTTTTTATATGTGAATGATTGTGCTGTGATTTGGATCGACTGTTTAGGTTATCCATTAAACAAGTGAGGAATATTCTACCAGAAACACACAAACCTTATTGGTCGATTCTCCAAAATCAATAAAAGCCACAGATCAGAAGTTCTCTCATCACAGAGCCGGAGAAGAGGAACTATTAGGAAAATACGTACAATAATGGAGGACAGAGGAGCTGAGGAAGAAACCAAAGAAAGGCCCAAATGGGACAACAAAGTGCAGTATCTGCTCACGTGTATCGGATTTGCCGTGGGACTCGGGAATGTGTGGAGATTCCCGTATCTGTGCCAGATTTACGGAGGAGGTAAGATGAGGGTTTTTGTGAAGAAGCTGCGCATGTGGATGGAACTTCTCATCTCTTGTCCGTGGTAATCTATTTTTAATCTTAAATTCTGCTGACATTTCAAGGACAGGGGGCAAAAACATCTGGTTACAGAAAACCCAGAGCCGAGCTGTGATACGACTTTAAGTTAAGAATTGTCCTAAAACAAAAAATCACTTCCCTGGAGTGTTTGATTCCTCTTCCACCAACACTTAATGACTCTAATTAAAGAAGAATCCACTAAAATAAACCAGTTCCAGTTATCACGTATCTTATAGCAGCTGCAAACAGACTTTATTCTCTCTCTCTTCAAATTAATAAGAACTTTGTTGGAAAAGCGTTTCATGGTTTTTGCTGCGTTCATTATGGTCAGAGTGTGCGCTGGACATCTCACAGTGAATGTTCTGTTGCTATGAAAACAATGAATGTATTATAACAAATGATTTACTACATGTGGATTCTAACCATCTAATCATGTGAAGTCTAACACACACTCCCGATCCGCTAGTCTCCATCTAAACGCATTTCATTTTATTTCATTTTCAGGGCTTTAGTGGTGCTGGGGGGAGGACAGGGTTCAGAATTTGTCAGAACAAAGATTTTCACACTGATGATCTGAGAAATGAAAAGCATAAATATTAAAAGGAGACGAGAGAACGGTGAGATATGAGTGTAAAAATAAAGGAATAAAGGAAAGGACAAGATAAAAGAAGAAGAAATCTGAGTCTTGTGAGTGATTTGAATCTCATCTCCACCTGGCAGTAAGTGATGGTGAGACGGACTTCAGCGGGTGACGCGGGTGTAAACAGAGGTGTAGGGACGCTGACGTGACGCTGACGTGACGCTCTGACCTGTTGGTTCTTTTACAGACTGCACTAGTCAAGGAAAGAGTAAAGAGTCAAATCTGTCACTTACTGTGAAATGGCGATTTCTATTGCGTACAGGAAATAAAATCAGTCACATTATTTTATCTAAACACAATTATTTCTGAAACTGTGTCTTTTGTGTATTGAGTATTTTGGCTATGGGATATGATTAGGTTAGATTAGACATAGTGTATATATATAATGTACAGTGTAATGAAGTAACTGTACAAACGTTGCAGTGGATTAACATGTCTGTAAGATTACATGCCTAAAAGTAACCGGATACAGACATGTATAGCTGTGAATTATACAGTATGTACAGAATAAACACAGCTGGAATATACAGTGGTGTAATGATGAGCTTAATTACTGGACAGACGTAGTGCAAATGTCAGGTTTTATTATTTTTGGGGTCATAGGAACAACCAGAAAAACATGTGATCGTGTTTCTGTGCTACTTTTTATACTTTTTGCTCAATCATGTTTGTATAGTTGGTCGAAATGAAATAAAATTCATTCAGTTCATCATTTTGCCTTGACTGTGCTGAAAGAAAGAAGATACATCACTCTGTACTGTACAGTCTTATATATGTTATTATAAATTACTGCAATATATAAAAATGACTAAAATGCTCAAGAGCTACCATGAGAAGCTGTTCATGGAAAACTACTCGACTACACACACACACACACACACACACACACACACACACACACACACACACACACACACACACACACACACACACACACACACGTACACATATAATACACATACATATCCTTCAAACACCCACCGACACACACACACAGACACACATAATACACATACATATCCTTTTCCTGTAGCCGGGTTTCCCAGCACTGGCTGAAGTGACTTATCCCGACTGGAATTCCTTGTCTCTGTATTCCCGGAGTGGCTCTGATAAAGTGCCCAAGAGCATAAAAACACCATGAAGTCACAATAAAAAAAGCAAAAAGCTAAGTTGGGGATTTAAATCTATTTGTCATCCTGTATGTGTGTTTTGTTGGCTTTTCGGATTTACGTCTCTTTGTGTGTACATACCGTTTAAGACAGAACGAGCTCTTTGTTTTTTACAAGACCAGGCGTTCTCTGCATCCTGGGAAACAGTGCATATAAAAAGTTCACATAAAAACCTAATGCGCCTTATAAAACATTACGGCTGTAAAGGTGTATGACCTTTGCTTTCATAAAATCCCGTGTAGCATTTTTAATATATTTTTTTATATGTGAATGATTGTGCTGTGATTTGGATCGACTGTTTAGGTTATCCATTAAACAAGTGAGGAATATTCTACCAGAAACACACAAACCTTATTGGTCGATTCTCCAAAATCAATAAAAGCCACAGATCAGAAGTTCTCTCATCACAGAGCCGGAGAAGAGGAACTATTAGGAAAATACGTACAATAATGGAGGACAGAGGAGCTGAGGAAGAAACCAAAGAAAGGCCCAAATGGGACAACAAAGTGCAGTATCTGCTCACGTGTATCGGATTTGCCGTGGGACTCGGGAATGTGTGGAGATTCCCGTATCTGTGCCAGATTTACGGAGGAGGTAAGATGAGGGTTTTTGTGAAGAAGCTGCGCATGTGGATGGAACTTCTCATCTCTTGTCCGTGGTAATCTATTTTTAATCTTAAATTCTGCTGACATTTCAAGGACAGGGGGCAAAAACATCTGGTTACAGAAAACCCAGAGCCGAGCTGTGATACGACTTTAAGTTAAGAATTGTCCTAAAACAAAAAATCACTTCCCTGGAGTGTTTGATTCCTCTTCCACCAACACTTAATGACTCTAATTAAAGAAGAATCCACTAAAATAAACCAGTTCCAGTTATCACGTATCTTATAGCAGCTGCAAACAGACTTTATTCTCTCTCTCTTCAAATTAATAAGAACTTTGTTGGAAAAGCGTTTCATGGTTTTTGCTGCGTTCATTATGGTCAGAGTGTGCGCTGGACATCTCACAGTGAATGTTCTGTTGCTATGAAAACAATGAATGTATTATAACAAATGATTTACTACATGTGGATTCTAACCATCTAATCATGTGAAGTCTAACACACACTCCCGATCCGCTAGTCTCCATCTAAACGCATTTCATTTTATTTCATTTTCAGGGCTTTAGTGGTGCTGGGGGGAGGACAGGGTTCAGAATTTGTCAGAACAAAGATTTTCACACTGATGATCTGAGAAATGAAAAGCATAAATATTAAAAGGAGACGAGAGAACGGTGAGATATGAGTGTAAAAATAAAGGAATAAAGGAAAGGACAAGATAAAAGAAGAAGAAATCTGAGTCTTGTGAGTGATTTGAATCTCATCTCCACCTGGCAGTAAGTGATGGTGAGACGGACTTCAGCGGGTGACGCGGGTGTAAACAGAGGTGTAGGGACGCTGACGTGACGCTGACGTGACGCTCTGACCTGTTGGTTCTTTTACAGACTGCACTAGTCAAGGAAAGAGTAAAGAGTCAAATCTGTCACTTACTGTGAAATGGCGATTTCTATTGCGTACAGGAAATAAAATCAGTCACATTATTTTATCTAAACACAATTATTTCTGAAACTGTGTCTTTTGTGTATTGAGTATTTTGGCTATGGGATATGATTAGATTAGATTAGACATAGTGTATATATATAATGTACAGTGTAATGAAGTAACTGTACAAACGTTGCAGTGGATTAACATGTCTGTAAGATTACATGCCTAAAAGTAACCGGATACAGACATGTATAGCTGTGAATTATACAGTATGTACAGAATAAACACAGCTGGAATATACAGTGGTGTAATGATGAGCTTAATTACTGGACAGACGTAGTGCAAATGTCAGGTTTTATTATTTTTGGGGTCATAGGAACAACCAGAAAAACATGTGATCGTGTTTCTGTGCTACTTTTTATACTTTTTGCTCAATCATGTTTGTATAGTTGGTCGAAATGAAATAAAATTCATTCAGTTCATCATTTTGCCTTGACTGTGCTGAAAGAAAGAAGATACATCACTCTGTACTGTACAGTCTTATATATGTTATTATAAATTACTGCAATATATAAAAATGACTAAAATGCTCAAGAGCTACCATGAGAAGCTGTTCATGGAAAACTACTCGACTACACACACACACACACACACACACACACACACACACACACACACACACACACACACACACACACACACACACACACACATCACACACACACACACACACACACACACACACACACACACACACACACACACACACACACACACACACACACACACACACACACACACACACAGAGAGACACACACACACACACACACAGAGAGCACACACACACAGAGACATGCCACAGACACACACACACAATACACATGCAGCACACACACACACACACAACACATACACACACATTGGCCACACACACACATACACACACACACACACACACACACACATGAGTTACACACACACACACACACATACACACACACACACACAGAGTAATACACACACACACACACACACACAGAGACACACACACACACACACACATGGCACACACACACACACACACACACACACACAGAGACACACACACACACAGAGACACACACACACACACACACACACACACACACACACACACACACACACACACACACACACAGACACACACACACACAGAGACTGGACCATGGAGAAATACTCAAGTTCTCTCGTTGTAGTTTTTACATTCAGTTCAGTCCATTACTGCACATGAACTTCTTTATACTTTGAATATCCCAGCGGTGTTAGTAGGCTGGGGTCAGAGGTCAGGGTGAGTTATTATACAGCGCTCCTGTAGCAGACAGGGTTAAGCGCCTCACTCCGAGGGTCCAACAGCGATGATCAGGCGGATCTGGTGCTCGAAGCACCGACCTTCTGATCAGTAACTCAGAACCTCAACGCACTGAACCAGGCTTCCAGTTAGCTGATGAGTTAAATCTGAAACGTGGCACAATGTGAGAGCCGGAGGTTTTCCAGGACCAGGGTTGAAATCCACCGATCCAGACTCCAAGTTTCCACTACAGAAACACTTCAGTCCTCCACTACCTGAAGCTAAGGAACACACAGCGCTCAAATATCACGGCTGGGTTTAAAAGCTCATCCACGGCAGCATAATGGAAGATTTTACAGGGTGACAAACTCCTCACTGACCAAACAAAAACATCTCGACTGCATCTCACACGTCAATAAAACCTCAGTGTGTTTTACTGCACAGCGTCATTACAGCGGGATGCTCTGCCATTACACCCAGCTTTTATGATCTTCTCAATCACTGAAGGTCAAGACTTTGTCAATACACATCAAACCTGCTCTCTGGTCAAAATCAACACATTAATGTTTTACTGTGACGTGTAAAATGTGTGTGTGTGTGTGTGTGTCAGGTGCGTTTCTAATCCCGTACCTGATTGCACTGGTGTTTGAGGGATTACCTCTGCTTTACCTGGAGCTGGCGATTGGACAGAGGCTCCGTAAGGGAAGCATCGGCGTGTGGAGCTCCATCTCACCTTACCTGAGCGGAGTCGGTCAGTCCAACCTCAGTCCAATCACATGCTACTCAGTCCGCGTAATCACAGTCTAATCACAGTTTTACCTCTCTTTATGTGTGTGTGTGTGTGTGTAGGCATGGCCTCGATGGTGGTCTCGTTCCTCGTAGGAATGTTCTATAACACCATCCTGGCCTGGGTCCTGTGGTACTTCTTTAATTCCTTCCAGGAGCCGTTGCCATGGTCACAGTGTCCTCTGAATGACAACCAGACAGGTATACATACTTCACACACACACACACACACACACACACACACACACACACACACACACACACACGGAGCAATGGAAACACTGTGTGTGTTGTTGTGTAGAGTACGTGTGGGAGTGTGTGATGGGGACGCCGGTGAATTATTTCTGGTACCGTGAGACACTGAACATCTCTCCGAACATCGAGTCGAGCGGCTCGCTGCAGTGGTGGATGGTGGTGTGTGTCGCTACCGCCTGGGCCGTCGTCTACATCTGCTTCATCCGCGGCATCGAGACCATCGGCAAGGTCACCGCACAACGCTACACACAACTACACACACCTACGCAACGCTACACACACCTACACACACCTACATAATGCTACACACACCTACACACACCTACATAATGCTACACACACCTACACACACCTACACAATGCTACACACACCTACACAATGCTACACACACCTACACACACCTACGCAACGCTACACACACCTACACACACCTACGTAACGCTACACACACCTACACACACCTACATAATGCTACACACACCTACACAATGCTACACACACCTACACACACCTACGCAACGCTACACACACCTACACACACCTACATAATGCTACACACACCTACACACACCTACATAATGCTACACACACCTACACACACCTACGCAACGCTACACACACCTACACACACCTACACACACCTACACAATGCTACACACACCTACACACACCTACACAACACTACACACACTTACACACACCTACACAACGCTACACACACCTACACACACCTACACACACCTACGCAACGCTACACACACCTACACACACCTACGCAACGCTACACACACCTACGCAACGCTACACACACCTACACACACTTACATGATGCTACACACACCTACACAATGCTACACACACCTACACACACCTACGCAACACTACACACACTTACACACACCTACACAATGCTACACACACCTACACACACCTACGCAACGCTACACACACCTACACACACCTACGCAACGCTACACACACCTACGCAACGCTACACACACCTACACACACTTACATAATGCTACACACACCTACACAATGCTACACACACCTACACACACCTACGCAACGCTACACACACCTACACACACCTACGTAACGCTACACACACCTACACACACCTACATAATGCTACACACACCTACATAATGCTACACACACCTACACAATGCTACACACACCTACACACACCTACGCAACGCTACACACACCTACACACACCTACATAATGCTACACACACCTACACACACCTACATAATGCTACACACACCTACACACACCTACACAATGCTACACACACCTACACACACCTACGCAACGCTACACACACCTACACACACCTACACAATGCTACACACACGTACACACACCTACACACACCTACGCAACGCTACACACACCTACACACACCTACGTAACGCTACACACACCTACACACACCTACATAATGCTACACACACCTACATAATGCTACACACACCTACACAATGCTACACACACCTACACACACCTACGCAACGCTACACACACCTACACACACCTAC